>JACEEZ010022299.1:590000-722796 GCA_016584305.1 Chionoecetes opilio
GACAGTCGCGGACTAAAACGAATTTAAACGCCAATATTGGGTTGCCGTCATGCGACGACAGTCACTGACAGTCGCAGCACGACGGCAACTACGGTTGCCGTCATGTGGAGACTATTCCCAACCGTGCTGCGATTGACGCTGAGTGATTGTAGATGGTTGGCAGCGCAGCTGGCCCATCGTCCACACCACTTTTCAATCTTCGCTTGTGTAGTGAAGTTCCACGCCACCGATGTCGGTCACATTGTTGTCCACACACTTGCCCACCTTGACTAGGCCATAAGTACTTATGTGCCTCCTAATGTTATTAATTGAACACAATAACTACGCCATGGTGACAACAATCGCCAAGGCACTAAAGATACTACTGAAGCAGTGTAGCCTTAAAGATACTGCACTAAAGATACTGCTTTATTTGTAGTGGATAATGATGACGATAATAATAATAATATCAATACATATCTCAAAAATCTCCGCTTCTCTCTCTCTCTCTCTCTCTCTCTCTCTCTCTCTCTCTCTCTCTCTCTCTCTCTCTCCTCTCTCTCTCTCTCTCTCTCTCTCTCTCCTCTCTCTCTCTCTCTTCTCTCCTCTCTCTCTCTCTCTCTCTCTCTCTCTCTCTCTCTCTCTCCCTCTCTCTCTTCTCTCTCTCTCTCTCTCTCTCTTCTCTCTCTCTCTCTCTCTCTCTCTCTCTCTCTCTCTCTCTCTCTCTCTCTCTCTCTCTCTCTCTCTCTCTCTCTCTCTCTCTCTCTCTCTCTCTCTCTCTCTCTCTCTCTCTCTCTCTCTCTCTCTCTCTCTCTCTCTCTCTCTCTCTCTCCGTCGATAGGGAGAAAGCGTGGGAAAGAACGATCTTTCCCACGCTAAAATAACACGTGCTCCAGTCGCAGTACGGCCCCGACTGGTCAACGCCAGGCTTGGACCCTTCGGCGACAACTTCCAGCACGGAGCCGACTTTTTCCGTTAATTTTTTGAGGCGCAGACCCGCCTCGAGTGTATAGGTCTACTACTATAGAGCATACACTACACAGTCGGGACCCCCCGCGCGAAGCTTCACGACTCCCACGACAGACGGCGACGGTCTGGGCCTGACGCCGACCTACATGACGACCGGCGCCGATACAGCATGACTCAGCAAGCCGTGACTGGTCGCCGTCGAGAGTCGTGAAGATGTGAACGGGGCTTTAGTCCTTATCAATGCCCATAATGCATTTTAAATAAGGTATCGTCCCAGTGTGTGCATTGACATGCATAGCATATACTCGGTTAACGTATATAAAATACAAGAAGTCCGAAGACAACAACTTAGACGATTCTATTGCGAATCTTGAAAGTTAACTCGTGTCGACTGTACGAGTGTACGTACGCGTACAATACTCGTGAGTTGTTGATCTCTCCGATCTCTCGTCAGTCGGCACCTCTTTCTCTCTCAGCTGAATGACTCTCTCTCGCTCATTTATTTTGAGTTTTACCTTATTCTTCAGATATTTCATTTTCACTCCTTAATTTATTTATTCATTTTCCTTTTTAATATTTTTTTATTTTATTACTTTTTTTTTCCTTTCAGACCGGCCCACACGACCCAGCGGCCCAACGGGAAATGTCCCGTTTGTCCCTATGGCCAGTCCGCCCCTGGTGATACACAAAGTTTCGCGGAGTCTTGGTTCACGAATACAATGTTTCGCGGTGCCTCTAAATATTCCCCATTTCAAGTTTCGCGCATCTATACACAAAGTTTCGCGATCGAGTGGTTAGATTTTTTGCTACCGCCATGCCTATGGTTCCTGAGTGACTCCCAAGAAAGGATTTAAGAAGAGTGGAGTCAGATGAGAGGCACGATAATAAGAAAGGTGCAAGAGGAATGGAAAGCATTATGGGAGAGAATTGTGAGGTGCACAAATCAATTTATCATTGGTGTACAGAACTTGAGCAGTGGACGGCAGGGAGAAGGGAGTGAATGGCGGAAAGTGGAAGTGGAACAAGTGATTATAGAGGAAAAAAAGAGGCATACAACCAGAGATTGAATAGTAGAGAGGATTAAAGGTGAGGAAAGGGCAAGAGTAAATGCAGAGAAATTAAGAGGAAAATTTGATAAGAAAAGAGAAGGGCTAATGAAAGATGGGGGAAAGGAGAAAATCTCAGTGCCATAGGAAAAAATAAGAAACAGTTTTAGAAAGAGGTGAAATATGTGAAAAGGGTAAGGGAGCAGGTGGATCCTTGGCACTAATGGAAAGATGCTAGAGATTAAGAATATGTTAGAATGATGTGGGGCGAGTGCTCTGAAACTTGAGTACATAAATGAGAATAATGAGAAGCAGCAGTAGTTTGGTCACCGCATAAAAAAAAAATATATATATATATATATATATAAGAAATATTGTAGAATGTCAGAACTTCAAGAACTTCATTCACCAGTGTTTTGGTCACTGCATAAAAAGAAAGATATAAGAAAGATTGAAATAATACAGAGGTCAGCAACGAAGATGGTCTCAAGCTTAAGAGATTTATCGTATAAGGAAAAACTGTCAAGATTAAATATTCCAACCCTGGAGAAAAGAAGGGAAAGAGGTGATCTGAATAATGTGTTGAGGGTTTCCAAAGGACTGAAAAATGTTGATAGAGAGAATATGATTTTATGGGATGCAAGAGATGTTAGAGAGATCATGGGAAGTAATTGAAAAGGACCACTTGCAAGAGAGACATAAAAAAATATAGCTTCCCATACAGATCCAGTGAACTGTGGAATAACCTGGATAAAGAGGTAGTACATGCGATGAATATTCACGACTTAAAAGCCAAGATGGATAATACTGTAGTTGTTTTGGAGACGGGACATTACGAGCTTAGCTCTTTTCCTGTAAATCACCACTACGTAGATGAATGCATTCAAGACTGTATAGACTACTTGAGTACAGCTGCACATGGCCAGAGTAGCATTTTTGGCATGATCAAAGAATTCCTTATCCAAGGATCCTAGGCTCCATTCCTTATCCAATCTTTGTCCTCTGTGATTGAACTGTATTGATGAGGAGATAGTTTATGATAGATAGTAATCTATCTATCTATCACTGTTTATGATAGATAGTAAGAGTTAAATATCCTTTTATGAGAAAAGGACAATAATAATTAAATCTATTACCTGCTTCAATATTTCCCCTTGAAGTATGCATTGTTGAAATAGGAGACTTGTATTTCAGAGCATATTGATCACTAAGAGTAGACAATACTAGACATGCCATTTTGACACACGTAAAACTGCAAGAACAGATTTAATGTTGAGAATTATCATTATTGAGCCAAGCAATTTTCCTCTTTATATGCAAAAACCAGTCTTTTTACCCCTAAAAGTTATCTATTAAATTATGTAATACTTCTAGCAGGTTTCCATCATTCTGTCTTTCTTTTTCAGTCCTTATGATCGCCCACGTCTCATTGAGACACTGCAGGGTAAAGGAGTGGTAGAAATAGCATGTGGTGGTGCCCACTCTGCTGCCATCACCTCCTCTGGGGAGCTGTACACGTGGGGAAAGGGGCGGTATGGCCGGCTGGGCCATGGAGACTCGGAGGTGAGGAAGTAGTTTAGAAGGAGAAGTGTTTCAGGCTTGACACTGTGGAAGTCATTAATACATAATAGTTAATGACTGTTTAACCCATAAAGTGCTGCTTAGGAATATGACGACCTCCTTCAGGGCACAAAAACACATCAAAAAATATGATTACAAAATTTAAAAAAATTGTCTTTCAGAATAATGAACTAATTTATTAAATGTTGTTATGCAATTATATTCATGAAAACTTAAATCATCTATGTTGGGTTCGTGGTGGATTTTATAAGTCCACTGGTGTGTAAGGCAAGGAGAAGTTGACTCAGGTGTCAGCTAATGATGGAGGGCATACTTTCATGCTTTGCTTATCAAGATTAACATTGATACCAAAACACATCACACCAATATGTTGACATATTGTTAATGAAAAAGATGGCTAAATTGCATCACTTATAGTACCTATCACATATCTTTATTTCCTAAAGATAACCTGTACGCTCATACACAGCACAGTGAAGTAGAAGCGAATATGGTGGCACACCACATTGCTATTCATCCCCAACCAGGGGCCTCGTTTTGCCTTCAAACGCGGGGGGGACAATCAGCAACATACTATCTTGTGAGCACTGTATGTAAATAACTTTTGAAAAAAATGACAGAAAAGGACAGATTCAGGCTGTTGTTTTTTGTTATAAATAAATAGGACAACCAGATCTTTAAAAAAGGGCAGTTTGTCCTTAAAAGGACAGACCTGGCAATCTTACTCCACACTCCTCAACAAGAAAAAACATTCAGAAGCATTCGAGAATTATACAAAAAAATATTTATAATTGAAGTTCTCATTCATTATAGCAATAACTATAATTTACATTCTGCACATCTAATACATTATCAAACTGGTTTAAGAGAATGATACAAAATTTAACCGAGAAAAGTGGGGGGGCATAAATGATACCCTGTCTCCCCCACTCCAAAATGTGGGGAGGACATGTCCCCCTGTCCCCACCCAAACAAGGCCCATGTCACCAACCAAATCCAGCCACCCACCTCTTCTTCCAATGATGGCAACCCCAATTTCTTCAGCCTCTCCTCATAAGTCAGGTTTGACAGGCTAGAAACAATTTTTGTGGCAGCCCTCTGTATTCTTTATATCTTCTTTACACAACATACTCGAAGTAAGCAAGAAGTAAAACAGAGAAATGAAGAAAGAACGGAGGAAGAAAAAGCAATTTTTTGGGGGAGGGTAGCCTACTAAATGACAGGGTGAGAAAGTGGTATATAAAGAAAAAAGACTAAATGAAAATGGGGTGACGAAAAATGATGTAAAAAAAGGAATAAAAGTGATGTACACGAACATAAATGGGATAATACCAAGAAGGCTGGAACTAAGAGATTGTTCATTAAATAAAGATCCAGACGTGGTGTGTCTAACAGAAACTTAATTAATAGAAGATGACCAAGTGATGATGAGCAATAAATCCAACATGCTTAGAAGGGACAGAAGTGGTAGAAGATGTGGTGGAGTTATGATACTGACAAAATTAGGTGTGAAGGTAAGAAAAGTGGAGTATGGAGAAGGAAGAGCTGAAATAGTGAGTGTACAAATAGAAGTCAGAAATAGAGAAACACAGACAATAGTGGCAACCTGTGTACCACCCAGAACAAATACCTGGGACAAGGAAGAACATGAGAAAGTATTAGAAGACACCTTGAAGTACTTAAACAAAATAATCAAGAATAGTAAAAAGGTACTGCTGGTTGGAGATTTTAACTGCAAGGAAGTAAAATGGGAGTTGAAGGAGGAAATTAAAATGCTTGGGAGAATATATTGTTGAAACTGACAATGGAAAACACGATGACTCAATGGGTGACAGAAAACACAAGATATAGGGGAGATGACGAACCAGCAAGACTTGACCTCATGTTAACAAAAGGTATTGACCTAGCAAATGAGATCAATTATGGGTGCCCTATCGGAGAAAAAGTGACCATGTAATCTTAGAAACAGAGACGGAAAAGGACATAAAGGAGGAAGATGAATTGTACAGAAGGAGCAGAAGAGACTTTGGAAAAACTAACATGGAAGAACTGAACAAATTATTTGAAGAAATTGACTGGGAAGAAATGAAAGGAGTGACCGATGTGCAAGTGAAATACAACATTTTCCTGGGATATATATGAGAAAGGAGTTGAAAAACATATTCCACTATATACACACCAAGGGAAAAAAAAAAGCAAGAATGGTTTAATGGAGATGTGAGAGGGCAAAGAGAATAAAGGATGAGGTATGGAAAAGAGTATAGAGAAATCGGACACAAAAAAATAAAGAAGACTATAAATTAGCAAGAAATTAATATGTGTACATAAGAAGAAAGGAAGAGAAGAGTTATGAGAAGGATATAGTTGAAAAGTGTAAAATATAATTTTGGTTTGGCAATCCAAACATGAGCTTTTTTTTTTTTTTTAATTAGAAGCTCTTCTTGCTTGTGAAGATTGAGGATTGTAAGTAACTTTTTTTTCGCCATTTCTTTCAGGATCAATTTCGACCCAAGTTAGTGGAAGCTCTTGTAGGGTACCGAGTGGTGGATGTGGCGTGTGGCTCAGGTGATGCCCAGACACTGTGCATAGTTGATGATGACAGCGTGTGGTCGTGGGGGGACGGAGACTATGGCAAGCTTGGACGGGGTGGTTCAGATGGCTGCAAGGTGCCCATGAGGATTGAAGGCCTTGCTAATCAGGGGATCATAAAGGTAAGCCATCTAAAGTGTGAGTATCAAAATTTATCATAGCATGTGATTTCAGAATTAGTGTAGATAGAAAAAACTAAACTTTTATGTTCTGTCAATGTCATTAAAGGTGGATACTAAGATTGCCAAAAGTAAATAAGTAGACAGTATAATTGATTAATGAAGGTGCCTAATAATAAGTATGGGTTGAAAAAAAATAATAGTAATAACGTAGATAATGAATCAGTCTTGTGGAGTGTTGTGCTGTATGAGACATAGGCTTGGGATATCCATCCCAGGTAGTGACTATCTACACCAAAGGTGTGGTGGGGCTGTTAGTTGTATGAGTAATGAAATAAATTTTACTTGCATTAAGTTCAATTGCAACTGAATGATGCTAATGATATGAGATCATTAACGTTTTAGGCGAGTCCTTGCTCATTGGTAAAGTTTTATACCTGGAAGGATTTGAATGGTGCAGGAAGCTGATCAGATGGTACTCTATAAGGAGAGATGAGAGTAGTTAAATATGTGAAATATATACATTTTGGTAGTGAAGCTGGACTATTAATAGGGATGATGCAAGGAGGTAAAGCATATTGCAGAGGCTATGTTTAAGGGGCTGTGCTTTCTTACTATGAGAGATAGTTTAACAAAGGAGGAGTTGAGAATCAAAGTTGAAAGCATCATTGAAGGGGAAACAGAAGGACAACAATGAACGTTGATACATTGAAGACACAGCCTGTTGTTAGTGGTAATTTCAATGAATATTTTAATCAATCTTAATTCTATTTACCTGACACAAGCCAACTTCTTTCCTTGTTTTAAATTTTGATACTTTCTTCACCCATTTCTCCTGTGTTTCTTGGATTACTTGCAAACTGCTGAATATGTCTATATTATACTCTAAAGCATATATTTTCTAATGGCTACGGTAATTTTTTTGATAAATATATTTGTTTAAGCACTATCCAATAAAAAGATCTGATATGTTGATAAGTGCAGTCTTTTTTTTTTCCAAGCAAGGTCAGGTTACATTGAAGTACAGTCAAACCTCGATATAACGGACTTCGGATATAACGGACTCCATTTGCGTGGCTTTTTTTTTTTTTTTTCTTTTTTTTCTTTCATATCAGGCGGCTTATCGCCGCTCGAATTGTCAACTCAACATAATTGTATTATTTTCTCATTTTACTTTGGAATGCTTGGGTTTTAAGGAGTTTTGATGTATCACATGTTAAGATATATAAGGAAGGAGCCTGTGTTGCTAGTGATTTAGTGGTAAAAGGTGTGTATTGTTTAAAATAGTGACTATTAGTGTTATGGCGTGGCCGCTGCTACGTCTCCCTGTCACCTCAACACCCTAAATCACCCTTATCTAAGGTGACACGCAGTGCTACACTGACCTAAATAGTGACACGTATATAAAACTGTACTTCACAACCATGTAATATATATATAATAATGAGCATTAGCCATGGTAATAAGCAATACCTTTGGAAGCCACGGCTGAATCTGGCTTGTAGTTTGTTTACCTTTCACTAGAGCTTGAGCTTGACTAGCCAGACGGTGAGAGAAAGCATCAACATTTTAGGGATAACCCATCACTTTACGGGAGACTTTTTCTTCCTTTTAATCTATTTTGGGGTGATTATAATGTCTCATGATGCTGCTGCTGCTGCTGCCGCGGCCGTGCTGCCAGACGTGGATGAGCGCCTTGAAAGTATTTTCATATATTTACTCATATGTATGAATAATAGCAATTCAAATGTGATTATATGTCTACATTCAACTAGAATAATGAAATTTCATAGCATACCAAGCAATAATGAGCGAGCCTGGATACTTACTGCCTCTCCTAATACCAGTCCCGAACAGTCGTGGGCGAGTGTGCCAAATCCCTGATGTCAAATCGCTAGTCACCGTTTACCTCCCAACATAGCTACATGTTCTGGTTGTGTTTGTGATTATTTCTCATTTATTTCACATGTAGGAGCGGACAAAATTCAGCATGTAGTGCCAGTCACTGTTTACCTCCCAACCTAGCTACACAGTCTGGTTGTGTGTGATTATTTCTCATTTATTTTTTTTTTTTTTTTTTCATATATTTTTCCACCCTTGGGAAAATACCCTCGCTATAACGGACAATCGGCTTTAACGGACCACTCCTCCCCCCTTTAGTCTATTATATCGAGGTTTGACTGTATACCTAATATAAAGTTCACAGAATTTGAATAGAACATTTCCATTAGTAGTAATAATGTGTTATGATGGGGTTGCCATCCGCATGCCCGGAAAATCATAAAAAAAAACTGTTTTCACACAAACGGTTTCTTCTGCATGCTTAAATGTGCAATTTTTTTATCAGCTGATTTGTTGCAAAAAATTTCCCATGTGTAATTTTTTGTCATCCCTTCGCATGTGTGGTTTTTGCCACGACAATTTCTCCCACTCATGAATGTGTAATTTTTTGTCAGCACTTCACATGGGTGGTTTCTGCTGCTGTGTTTTCTGTCACGACAGTTTCTCTTGGTAGCTTCAATGTGTGATTTTTTGTAATCCCTTTACATGGGTGGTCTCTGCTATGGGAAATAATGCATGGAAAATAAAAAGTTAAGGAAGGAATAAACAGATTGAAAGTAGATAGTTATATGAGGCGTCCGGTGGCAGAAAAAGATTACCAATTTAGAGAAACTGGGATATCTGCAGATATTTCCTCAGTATATGTGACCCTACCATGTATGATGAATAGCAAAGCAATTCACACCCTTAATCTTCTTTAAGGCAAAGCTCAAAGTTATGTGACTTTGACAGTCAAAACTGCCTACCAGCATGCTGCTTGCTGTGGCAGGAGAACAAGATGACAAGCCAATGACAGGGGGCCTTGCGAACATAAGAATATAAGGAAGCTAAAGAGGCCGTGAGACCTACACGAGGTAGTTCCTGATACTTAACACTACCTACATCCACCTCTCTTCCCCATCCATGTGTCATGGGGTGGGGAGGGGGTCTTTGCGTTCTTACTCCTTCTTCTTATCTTCTCTCTTCTCTTTCCTCTTTCTTGCTGTTGAGGTATTCTGAGGGGGATTCCTGAAGGGACAGTCTTGGTCAAGGGGGGAATATCCAAGCCCTGTCGACAGAGACTTGCATAGTGGCCGTAAGATGGAGCCAGGTGATGCTTCTATGGGGAATCGTATGTGGACCCGACAGAGGCTTCACATTGCCCTGGGCCACAATTACCTTTTGAAATCCCGTCAGTATGTCCTTCCAACAGACATGGGACTCAGGCTGGTAATTCATAATTCGGAAATAAATAATTTCCTTTTTCCATTCCCCTGCGAGGATTCGAACCGTCGCTAACACAAGAAATTGCACCACAACACGGCGCGTTACCGCCGTGCTTAATGCGTTAAGCATTTTCACAAAAACTTTCCCCTGGTGCCGAGCAAATTTGGAATTTTTTTTTTTTTGCTTAAAAGTGTGTAGAATTATTAGAAAACACATCATTGATACATTGTGAGACTCACCTGTCATTATATCCATGAATTTTAGGCGTCAAATTTTTCCACGCTCAAGAGGACTCGCCGAGCCAACTTTGGAGGTCCGTAGAATGTGGTTTTAGGGCACTAAGGAGGCTGAGGGCGTGGGTTCCAGGAGATTGGAGTGCATAGAGGTCTGGTACAAGCTATGAGTGGTTGTGCGAGTCTATGAGCGAGCTACGTTTACGCAAATTAGAAGGTTTTGTGTTTTGACGCACAAAAATATTTCATTGTAAACGTGCGTAAATTGTTGTTTTTCAACTGATACCGTAAAAATAAGTATCTAGAAGTACATAATAAAATATATATATATAATATTATATATATATATATATATATATATATATATATATATATATATATATATATATATATATATATATATACAATTTTAGGCACTTTATTCACTCTTGAGGCGATTTATATTATTAGTGTTTTATTATACGTGTATTAGACGCGTACTCTCAACGTGACCACAGCTTTGGTTGGAGGGGGTGATGGTCAGTGAAGGGGAAAGGTAAAGGTATTAAAAGTGACCTGACAAAGTATGAAAAGCCTCCCAGTCAAAATATGGCCACAGCGATATTTTAAATCGCCAAGAATAAGATAAATAAAGATTTAGAGAGTGTTTACTGTATGTTTACAAGTCTGCAAGTAATCCATGATAGGATAGACTGGGGAGAAATGAATGAAGAAAGTATTGCAGGCTATAGCAAGGAGAATGGTCAATTATTGTGTCAGGTAAATAGACTTAAAGACTGATAAAGATATTCATTGACATCACCTGTAACCTTAATTTCTAAAAAATACTCATTCTAACAGGTGGAGTGTGGGTCACAGTTCTCTGTGGCACTGTCACGCTCGGGTATTGTTTTCACTTGGGGCAAAGGGGACTACCACCGGCTTGGTCATGGCACTGATGACCATGTCCGACGCCCACGCAAAGTTATGGCACTACAGGGCAAGCGGGTCATCAGCATCGCTACAGGTAGGTGTAACCCATAACACCTGATCCTGCATTCTAATAAACACTTTTTTTTTTTATGATTTATTTTCTATTGATTACAGTCGATCCCCAAATATCGCTGAATTACGTACCAAACCCCTCCGCAAATACTGCAAAACCGCGAATAATGCAACCACCCCCCCCCCTCAAAGCCCCCAAACCCAAATCCAAATCCAAAATAACCCAAAAAATTTAGTTTCCAGCCTCCACACGGATAGCTGTGGCAGCTGTATGTAAATAAACAGCAGAGATGTATCCAGAGGAGGGGGTGGGGAGATGCACACCCAAACCACTGGCAAAGTTTAGTATAGGATTTAGTATCAATAAAACATTGTCCTTTCAGGCACTTGAAGAATTGCAGCATTGTGCCTAGTGGAATTGTCAGTTGTCAGTCCAGACACCCTTTCACCGTGATCCACCCCTTTCGGACACCAAATGTTCATCATGTTGGTAGATTTTAACTTTAACTTCATAATGCATTTGGTGGTCAAAACTACTATATTCCAAGGTGTGTCTATGTATTTTGGTCGAGTCACCAAAAATAATGACGTAAATACATCAAAATAATACTGAACCCATGTTTAAGATACTAACCTAACCTAACCTAAAAAAAAAAAATAACACTGTGTTTTTACCTCCTAAACTAACCTAGCCCTGTAAAAGTGACCCATAAATAGGAAAACAAAAGAAATACAGGTCACAAGAAGAGTAAGCTATAAGTAAAGTTCACACTCTCTCATTCCTCAATAAGATGTTTCATATCCCCGAAAGTAGGGATTTGCTGTGGAAATCAGAGAAAAAGGTTTTTCAGAATTCATTAGGGTAAAGAGAAACCATACTCCAAATTTTGTAGAGTAATGTAATACCGAAAAGAGAGAAAACAGAACTG
Source organism: Chionoecetes opilio (assembly GCA_016584305.1). Taxonomy (NCBI): domain Eukaryota; kingdom Metazoa; phylum Arthropoda; class Malacostraca; order Decapoda; family Majidae; genus Chionoecetes; species Chionoecetes opilio. Next base: position 601,697 of record JACEEZ010022299.1, read on the forward strand.
AGGCACAACATTAGCACTGATGGAAACTGTATGAGGGAGTGCCAATAAAAAGGTCGCAACTGTACTTGCAGACGGGACAGAAGCCTCCCACACTTAGACCAAGATCATCAACATATTAAGGCAGATAGAGTAGGTAGACATTTATTCTTTTCACAAATTTGTTCAAGCTCCAATGTGATAGTGATGTAGTGTTAATTATTGGCACAAAGAATACAAGATTATGACAGCAGGAATTAAAGATGTAAGTAATAGCTTTTGTTCAGGCTTAAAGTGGGAATGTAGGTGAATTTGCACTAATTGTGGCGGTATCGACCGCTGGAATTGCTTATGTCGTTTGATTTAGTGTCGCGTCAATCACAGAACACTATATAAGTTTCACAAGCATCTTTATTGTTCTTATCTTCACCACTTTGCCTCTACTTGGGCATAAAAGCTTTAATACAAAAATTAGTAATCAAAACTATAATACCATACCCGATACATCTGACTTATTTGTCTCTGACATTACTATGGTAATGAATCACATGGTACTATCCACCAACAAAAGATACACACTTCTATATGTGGCTGTTTGTTACATAAATACAACACAATTCACTTCAGTTCTTATATGTGCATGCTCTTAATACAATACAGGAATACAATACAGTACCCTCCCGAGTTTAGAGCTTGCTTTCTTCTGAAGGCATTGCGCGAAACTCGGGTATTGAAAACACTGTAAAAATGCTTATTTATTCCGGTGCGAGGTGTAACGTATTTTACAGTTTATAAGACTCGCTTTTTCCCCCCCAAAATACCCTGAAAATGCCCCAAGCCCCTGTCCACCCAGCAGTGAATGGTTCCGGGTGTTAGCCGGGGGTTTATGACCCGCCTGCCGGGGAGGTGGCTTCGGCCAAAACTAGTGGACAGGAGAGGAGGAGAGGAGAGGACCTACGAGCTTGAGCTTGAGTTGGGAGTCACCTAGCGGATGCTGTCGGTGAAGCCTTTGGTCCGGCGTTCTCCCACACACGTAGTATTCTGTTTGGAGAAAAGCAAAAGAGGGAAGCAAAACTAGGTGTTAAATTTTCACCTCATTCCTCTCTGCATCACATTCATACGGGGTCCCCCCTCACTGAGGGGCCCCCTGCCTCTCATTCTCTCTCATGCGTGCTCTCCAAGAATTCTTTTACACTTTCAGCCACACGACTATCACTCCTCCACTCAGCACACAACCCCAGCAGGTATATGTACTCCATCTGCCTATCCACACTCCTGTTTCTCATCTATCGCCATTCTTCCACTCCGACCTTTCCTACCACCACCTCCAACATCTTTGTTCTAGCATACTCATACCGTTCACATTCCAGCATCAAGTACTCTACAGTTTCATCCACTCCTGTCTCACACATCACATACGTCTTGCTACCACCATTCTTCCATCTGTACGTACATACAACTATTTACATAGCGATACTTGATCTTGATCTTGATATTACCGTAAGTTATAAAATCGTTTTCTGCACCGTCAAGTGGTCTAAGAACACCCACATTATGCCCATTAATTCTACCTACGAATGCGAGTGCATCGGAGGATACAGGGGTGAGAGAAATCTCTTAAGAGAGATTAGAACAGTAGTGAAGGATGAAAAGTCTGAATGGAGAAACGTATATAGTGGGGTACCACAAGGATGAGTGTTAGCACCAATAATGTTCGCCTGTAACGCCCGCCTCCGCCTGGGGCACACGACACTCACGGTTGACCTGCACCGCCTCCGTCAGTTCCCTGACCCCCACTGCCCCTGGTGCAGGAACGTCTCTGAGACTATTGAACACTTTCTGCTGCAGTGTCCGCGCTTCCACTCCCACCGTGTAGCGCTACACTCTCAACTCCTTGCTCCGAACGTCGCCACCTGTGACCTGCCCACCCTGATGGCGGCGGCTGACGTCCACCCCTCACGGCAACACGCTGTCATCCGCCTCACCTGTGCCTTCCTGAGGAAGACATGTCAACTACAGTGCCTGTGATAGCATCATAGGACATCACCAGGGCTCATAGTGTTCCCTAAGGGATCCTCGCAGCCCTAAAAACAACAACAAAGTGACGTAAAAGTGACCCCGGACCAGTGCTCCCCCCTAATAGTCCAGGAAAACGAGGGTTGTGTATTTGTGGATGATGCAAAACTGTTAATAGAAATAAAAAGCTATAACGATTGTGAAACACTACAAAATGACCTGAACAAGATCTATGAATGGAGCAAAAGATGGGAAATGGAATTTAATGTAAATAAGTGTTATGTGATGGAAATTGGAAAAAGCGAAGAGATATAAATGGCCATATAAAATGGGAAATTAAATAATTACAAAGGTTCAGGAAGAAAAGGACCTGGGAGTGATAATGCAGAATAACCTACAACCAGAAAAACATCTAAATATAATATTTGGAGATACATACAGGATGTTAAAGAATATTAGAGTGGCATTTCATTACATGGACACAAATATGATGAGAAAGATAATTACTACAATGATCCGACCAAAAATAGAATATGCTGCCATTGTATGGTCCCCATATAAAAAGAAGCATGTGAAAAAGTTGGAGAGGATACAGAGAATGGCAACAAAGATGGTAGCAGAGCTAGAAGAACTTTCTTATGAGGAAAGATTGAAGGAAATAAATTTTCAAATACTCGAGCAGAGAAGAGAAAGAGGAGACTTAATAACAATTTTTAAGCTGATAACAAAGATGAAAGAAACAGACAATGAGAGACTACTGACTCGGAAGCAAAGAGAAGGTCGATACACAAGAGGACATACAAAACAACTAGGAAAAGGGAGATGCCTGAACAACATAAAGAAGTACAGCTTTGGACTAAATGAGGAGGTGATATCGGCACATAATGTGCACCAATTGAAAGAAAGGCTGGATAAATGTAGATACGAAGACGGGACCACACGAGTGTAGCTCAGGCCCTGTAAAACACAACTACACTACCCTCCCGAGTTTCACGCTATGCGAGTTTCGCGATCCTCGAGTTTTGCGCTGAGTCCTAAATTCTTATCATCCCGACTTTCGCGCATTATATCCCCGAGTTTTGCTCTTTTTTTTTTTTTTTTTTTTTTTTTTTTTTTTTTTTTTTTTTTTTTTTTTTTGTGTGTGTGCCTACAGCGCCGTTAGGCAGTGACCTCCAGGAGTGGGATGGTAGGCCCTGAAGATTAACTTGGGGGCTGTGATGGTTGGCCCTCGCCCGTGGTGGCGCAGACAGAATTTCTATAGAGACACCTGTGATTAGAGGCTCATGCTGCCCTCTGTATCCTCCGATGCACTCGCAATCGAAGGTAGAGCTAATGGGCAGCATGTGGGTGTTCTTAGGCCACTCAACAGTGCAGAGAAAGATTTTAAGTGGATTTACAGCCCTCATCAAGGATCGAACTCGGATCACCGAGAACGCCACTCGGAGACTTCTTCTTCTTCTTGTGACCTTTTCTGCTTAGTATCACTTTGTAGGTCGTCTGTCAAGCTCGTGCTCGAGCTTGACATATATCTTGACGCTACCCACTCTGCTACCGCCTCCCATAAGAGACGTACGGGACACGTCTTCCTTCCTTCCTGCTTAGTATAGTATTATAATAGGCTTAGTATAGCTGTATGTAGTTTTGCTTTGTTTTTTTCCATTTGTTTGTGTTTTTCTCTACAGGAACAGCCGGTGTCGCATAAGATAGGTAACACCTCGAAATAAGTAGCACCTTACCTTACTATTTACCACAAAATACTACTTTATAAGTGATTAACCATGACGTGTGTGGTACTGTGGTTTCTGGAGGTACTGGAGTTGACAGGAGAGAAGAGAGGAAGGCATTGTGACAGTGTTATTGTCGTATAACACTGTCACACAACCATCAGCTGACAAGATATGTGTCAAGCTCACTCACTCAAGACCAAAACAGCATCCGCTGGGTGACTCCCAACTCAAGCTCAATCTCAAGCTCCTCTCCTCCTTCCTCTTCTCTATGTAGTGTTGGCCGAAGCCACCACCCCAGGAAGCGGGTCACAAACAATAGGCTAACACCCAGTACCCATTCACTGCTGGGTGGACAGGGGCGTGGGGCATTTTCAGGATATTTTTTGGGGGAAAACGTGAGTCTTATAAGCTGTAAAATACGGTAGGTACACAGCCCTCAAGTTAACCTCCAGGGCCTACCATCCCACCCCTGGAGGTCACTGCCTAACGGTGCTGTAGGCACACGCACACCAAAAAAAAAAAAAAAAAAAAAAGTTTCACGCTATGCCTCCGGAAGAAAGCAAGCGCGAAACTCGGGAGGGTAGTGTAGGTAAATACACCAAAAAAAAAAAAAAAAAGTGTACCAAACAGCGCGAAACTCGGGGAGATAATGCACGAAAGTCGGGATGGTAAGAATTTAGGACTCGGCGCGAAACTCGCATAGCGTGAAACTCAGGAGGGTACTGTACACTCAACCCTTGATTTAACGAACTAAATGGGGAATTGAAGTGTCGTTTGCTTGAAAAAGTCCATTGCAATTTTTTTGTTTTATTATATTGTGCCTGTAGTCGAGTGGCCTAAGAACACCAACATGCGGCCCATTAACTCTATTTTCAACGTTGAGTGCATCAGAGGACACAGGGGGCCGGCATGAGCCTCGAATCACAGGCACCACTATAAAAATCCTGCCTGCGCCACCACGGGCGAGGGCCAACCATCACAGCCCTCGAGGGAACCTCCAGGGCCTGCCATTCGAACCCTGAAGGTCACTGCCTACAGGCGCTATAGGACGAAATGTAAACAAAATATTTAAAAAAAAAAATAGAAAATAATAATAAAAATGCAAGCAAGAGGACTGTGCTCCCGTGTCTCGCGATGCCGTAGTAGCGCGCCAGATGTACAATGTTTCTTCTTCATTTTTGCCAGCCTCTTGGACAGGTAAGAGCTTGTTCCCAGCTTGTGCCTCACCCCACGGCCGGAGTCGCATAGAATAGGTAACACCTCGAAATAAGTAGCACCTTACCTCACCCCCCCGCCGTTCCTTACTTATTTACCACAAAATACTCCTTTACAAGTGATTAACCAGGACTTGTGTGATACTGTGGTTGCTGGAAGTACTGGAGGAGACAAGAGAGAAGAGAGGAAGGCATTGGAGGCAACGGAGAGTAGGGAAGAAGGCATTAGTGTAGTGACTGTCAATCTGTAAGGATTGACGGTAAATGAGCAAGGCATTGAGTGATCTAGCTTTAATGGTTTGGTCCGTTTGTCTGGTAGCAGATGGAGTCCGTTAAAATCTGTTAACTCGAGGTCCGTTAAAGTGAGGGTTGAGTGTACAAACTGTACATACTTATTTTCCTTTGACCCAAGGTCAAGAGGAGTTGAAGTTTATACAAAGGAATTACAACGTGCACCTTGTCTGCTGGTCTGCATTTCGCCAGCTTGTTACTGTATAAAAGTCGTGAACATTATAGGTAAGGTCCAAATTCTATGTGCTGAACACACCAGTATTCAACTCCCCACAATGGGATCGAGTAGTCCTTTTAAGAGAAAACTTCCCACAACCACAATGCACTTGAAATATATAACAGAGGTATGCTAAGGTTAACTTAAACATTAAATATTTCTCCACATAAACAAGGTCCATTTAAATGATTGCTACATTGCTCCCCTTATTTGGCACAAATTTATACATATAATCTACAAAAAACATCATCAGAATATTTAATACTGATGTCAGGTCTCTGTATAAATCACATTCAATAGCTACTACACTATACTCCCGAGACTAGACAATCACATCACAAAGTAAAGAAAAATAAAAGCTTTCTTCAAAGCAAAAAATAATTGCTTCTCTGTGAGTTATACATTTATGGGCAATCAGTCTTTGGCACATCAGATAATTTGTAAATGCCTCTTCACCCACCACAGACTAAAAGGATAATGCGCCGGACATGAGCACCGAGGCCACGCGCAGCATAGCGTATGCCTCCAGCTTTACCTTTACTTAATAATACAAAGAAGGTCCATAAACAGTACATAATACAAATGCAGATCAATTTGCACAACAATATCTTCATTACATATCTACCTCAGGTGTGCAATGCCATGAAACAGTTTTTTTTCATTCATGCATAGATTTAGGTTGCATTTATTACATCTCACATTTGTTTTACCTTTGCACCCATTGTTTTTGCAGTACAGTCATGTATTTTTTACCTCAGAAAATTGGCCAGTCTGATCAAAACACACATCATTCTGAGATTGAACCTGCCGGTCAGATGGAGGGTAAGGTGAGATTCTGACTCCACCCGGTAGAGGGTGGAGTCAGTGAGCTCAGCGATGATGAAGCTTATACATTTTTTTTTAGCAATTTAATTGCAAGTCCAGAAAAAAAAAATTCCTTATAAGGCGATAAGATCAAGGGAAAATTGTCCCAAATGAATGACTGCGAGTTTAAAACACAACATAGGACTAAAAAGGAACATGTACAAGAGGGTTAAGGGGAGCGTCACACGAATATTTCCGAAAAAAATCTAAATATTCTAAAAAAAATTCATGCGTAGTTGAACTTGCAAGCTTGTGAATAAGTATTATAAAGAAAGCAGAAAAAATTAAAGAGCTATGGCTGATTCCCCGCCCCCCTCCTCTCCCCGAAAAAAAATATCCGTTAAGAAAATACCGTATTTGCTGGCGCATAAGACGCAGTTTTTTTTCCAAGAAAGGCAATGCAAAATTCACCCTTAATCTAATGTGGCCATATTACTAATGACAGGTCGGGCAGAGAATGCAGAATGGCCGGTGGTGTATTACTAAGGGAGTCTAAAGTAATCTGTGTTGAGCAGTAGACCACTGAACACAAATTTATAACTGTGTTACTAATAATATCAACAGTAATGCATAATACCAAGAAAAAGTTGGAGTTTAAGAGAAAACAAGAGGTGAGGTGGGGCAACAAGGTCGTGGTTTCTGCTGCCAAGATGGCCGTCAGATGTAAACATCACCCCCCTCCCGCAGTCCCGCTGCCGTTCTCCACTGTAAATGGATGAGACAGGGTAGGCCTTTATACCACCTAGATCCCTCAATCCTCACCCCTGTATCTCTATGGATAAGGAAATTGTAAACTGTAACTGGAAAGAGTGCTAGTAAATAGGCTGCAATGGTACCTATAGACAGGACAGAAGCCTTCCACACACCACACCAAGACCAAGACCCATCACGGCGCCACAACTTCATCCGCCTCAATGCTGAATCACACCATACCATCATGCCTTCACCTGTACCTTCCTGAGGAAGACTAATCAACCCTCGCGACTGTGATAGATTCACAGGTGTAAACCATAGCGAGTATCTTCGATCCTGACATCGATGCCCTTCAACAATAACAAAATGGTATAATGGTTACCTTACAGTGTAATATCTTGGTAATTTTTTGTTATTGGGCAACCACCGATTTCGAGGCTAAAACTTAGTTTTCCTGAATAGTTTTGGTGTGTTTTAAATTAATCTGGCTCGTTTCTGTCAGATATCAATGTTTGTTTACATATGTGTGGGAGGGGGGTGCCCGCCCTGCCCCTCCAGGCCCGCCCCGCAAACATTGCTAAGCTTCACACTGCCAATGCCATTAATATTCGATTGCGCCATGGGAAATAGAGCTCAAAATACACAGAATGAAGAAAGATATACGATAATGGAGGTAAGAATCCTAGGACTTTTGAAAGCTCACTACCGAAATAATACCATTATCTTTACTGCAAATTTTCCACAAAGTCTAAACACATAGCAGAAAAGCAACAAAGGCATACTTACAACATTGAATCTAAGCTAAATGTCATAGGTAGATAATATTAGAATATCAATTCGTGGAGTATCCTGCAATAAATGATGACCAATTTTGGTTACCCTACACATTCTCTTTACATTTTAACTAGTATAATTTTTCATTCACATTCACTGCACTGTGAATATTGTATTTGGGTACATGCTCAAAATAATTTGTTTTCCCTTACAAAACCTTTTTTATAATAACTATTAATAAATTTAAGAAAAGTAAATATGTCCTCAAAACACTATTTTTTTTTTTCTCAAAATATTTATGTAAAATATGGGTGCGTCTTATGCGGAGGTGTGTCTTATGCGCCGGCAAATATGGTATGTATGATATTCACTGACATAGGCAAACTGGCACCTCTCAGTCCCTCTCTGTGAGACAGAGAGTCGTCTCAAGGCCGTAGATTGGAAGGAGGGAGTAGAGGCTTGTATTGTACCCGTATTCCACCATGACCACCATGGTGACACGCCCAACATTCTTGACTTTTCCTAACCTCTAACCCTTAAGCTTACTCTGTGAAACTATTTTCTCCGTTAGACTCATCCAATCACAAGCTTTTTTCTGTAACCTGTCCTATCGCTCCGGTGCCGCCTCGGGACCCACCTAAGCGGAGGTGCTTCTGGCAGTACACCTCAGCTAAGTGGGAGAACCTAAGGCAGTACTATAGTGTGGTATGCCATGTATTCCCGTAGGATTTTTGTGCTAAAATTGATTTTTTTGCAGTTCTGGCTTCTATAGGTATCAGATTAACAGAAAAAGATGGGGTCCCAATTTTCAGACCCCTCACCCCCTTTCTGGGGGTTCATTCCTCTTTTGGCACCCCCAGGATTGGTCTCTGGTAACACTAAGCAACAAATTTCAACATTTTCTTTGTTACAGACACGTGAACTACTGATTCCTACTAAATTGCTGATGCTGATGTCAGGTCTGATATCTAAATTTCTCTATCACGTCCAGATTTGGTATAACCGAAACCTCTATTTTTCGTTGTTTTTCTCACCCGCTTCTATTACGAAAGCCGTCTAAGCTACTTTTCCATGCCACGTTTTAAGCTAGGCATACTTAAATAATGTTAACAGGGTTGTCTTTCCTCCTTTATTCTGGCTTAAGACAGACAGTGGAGTTCCACTGGCGGAGTTACCACCCCTGTGCCCAACCATCCACCCAAAGCGCGTTAGTATTTAGCGATACGTCCGATTTTGCGATACTGTCAAAATCGGACGTAAAATCAATCAGTTATTCATCAATGTCCATATTTGAAATGTCCTCCCGAATAGCGTTTGCGCAATCACTGCCATAGCATTTACAGAGAGGAGTACAGGGCAGGCCATTCTTCAAGCAGCTACACCTATTTCCCTTGCATCCTACTTTGCAGCCACATTTGACGAGTTCAACTACAGCTTGTGGGGCAGGCAGGGCAAGACATGTCAGTGGAACATACACGCCTTTCTCCAATTTCCATCCATTTTTTTCAATTGCAGGAAGGGTTGGACAATTTTCAGGGTATGACTTGTCCCGCATTGTCATGTAGTTTGCACGCATGATATGGGGAAGCAATGCAGCACGAGTTGGTGGAAGCATTTCCCCTTCCAAGTTCTTTGACCGAAACAGCTCCCACCTGAGTGATGGTAGGGTTGCTGGACCTTTTGAACTGTAGACACTGTATGTAGAACTGTATGTAGTAGGTGGACACAAAAGTCTCCAACGCTTTCACCTGCGTGGGAAGCTCGTCATTGACCAACTCGGCAGGAATAGAAATGCACCCTAATGCTTTGAAGCAGTCAATGGCAGGGTCATCATCATCAAGCTTTAGGTATGCATCTACCCATGATTTCTTTGAAATTCCTATGAATCTGCCTCCCCAATCAGCACCTGAGAAGTTGTGGAGTCCAAGAAGTCCTTGACATTTGCGACGGCCAATAACCTGCACTCTTTCAAAGATGTCTATTTCCCGTTTCTTCTTTCCTTTGCCTGTATGAAACTTCAAGGATATAGTAGATGCTATCTGTCTGGAGGCGATAAGATCAAGAAGGAGCAGGAGTACGTCAGTGTCGGGCGACCATACGCAGATCTTTCTGGCAGCACCACAGGCTGTAGAGGCAAGTACTTGGTTTGGAATCAATGTGTCAGCCTCTTCATGTGTATGAGCATACTCAAAACCTAGTCCCTTGATATGATCATCGTACACGACAACGAGCACGAATGAATCTTTGCTTGCGAAATAGTCAAGCAGTCCTTGGCCAAACAAGCATGTGAGCTTCCGCTTTGTTTTTGATGCTGAAAGTAACTCCTTAATGGACATGGTGAGCTTCATTTCGGGATGAACTTCGTACTCAATGGATGTGGTTGATCGCTTCTGCCGGGTCTTGTTTTTCAACGACAGATCCAAGTATCGATCAAACACAACACGCCCCTCATCATAGCTTGTCATCATTGTCTCTATGCGTTTGTTGAATGCATCCTGAAGGTGTGAAATCTTCAGCATATTTGGCGTCTTTGTCATACTCTGAAGTACACCCATTGCATCAATGATGAGAACTTTAACTGGAGGATCTTCCTGCCCTATGTCTGGTACTGGAGGAACATCAAGTCAAGGGATTCAACCGTGGCATCTTCAACTGCATGCATCAGACTGGCCTTGTCAGTTGGGATGTACAAAGATCTATCAACAGCACACAGAGAGCGGGGCACTGTTGACATCTCGTACTTGCCAATTATTTCCTCGAATTTTGGCACTAGACCTGGTCGGCTTCCCTGAACAATGAGAAATCTGCCCAGTAAATTACGATCCTCACGCAATTTGATGACTTTATCTCCAATGCGTACTTTTGATTTATCCATCCAACTTGAGAATGCCTTCAACTTGAGCTTCTTCATCTTGTCCCAAACCGAGAGATTTGATGTGGTAGTCAGACGTTCACAAACGAACTCCTCGAATTGCCTCTGACCCTTTTCTGCATAATGCAGAATATCATGCTTTGCTACTTCTGGCACAAGAGCTGATGAAACTAAACTTTTCAATGGTGTCTTCACTCTGAAGGGGTTGTCTGTGCAGTGCAACTCTATTGATTGACGGATCTTTATGGCATTCTCTCTTGACCTCAGTGCAATCTGTCCAGACAGCTGGTAATGCTCTGTGCGTTCGGATGACCTGGAAACTTTTGGGAAGCTCTCAAGATACTCGTCAACGATACGGGCAAGGCAAGGTGTAGTGGTGACGAGTCGATTGAGAGCAGCTTCATCTCTGCTGAGTCCTACCATACCACCGTGTCCCTTTAGTTTCTTGATTTCCTGTTCGAGTGCCTGATCTGTGGCGAGATTCGTGAAGGGTATCTCTGATTTTGCAACAACAAAGTCACCAAACATCAATGCATTCCATGTTTCAGGCTCATTATCTTCCAGCGCATTCATTTGTGCAAGATGGACAGGCATCAGTCGAGCGTAATTTAGAAGATCCCGTGCGAAGAAATACTTGATCAGGTTCTCCAAGGAAGCAAGATAACTCTGCCAGTCCCCTGAGCGGCAAGAGCTGACAAAATGAAGAAGGCTTTCCACTTGATCGAGGTATGCTGAAAGGAATTCTGCAAACTCTCCAATGTTTTCATCCTCCTCCAGTGGCTTCACATTTCCAGCGTACCATGATCTGACATATTCATAGTCTTCAGTCATATCGGGGTTACGTGAATGAAGCTTGTCCTTGAAAGCATTGCACCGGACACTAACTGGGCCTTTTGAAAGAGTGGATAATATGACATCAAACCGCATCATCATAATTGCTAGACTGATTGTGATGTGGTATTCGATGCCTCTTTTGTATGCTTTGCCACTGAAGATCCCACGAAGGGCTGCTGATGTGTATGCACCACTTTCAATGGCACATATATCCAGGCCACTGCCATCTATCGTTTTCCCGAGAGCATGTAAAGCAGCAAATGCAATATAGAGAGCTCCTGCCCTTAGGATCCAATTGGTGTCCCCAACTGACTGCTGAATTTTCAAAGCATGTGAATATAGGTCCAGGTCCAGTGTTATCAAAGTTTTTCTCTGTGGACCAATGACAGTGGCAGAGATTCCCTGGGCTAACCGAAGAACAGTGTAAAGAGTCCCATAGTCAGTGGGTGTGGTCTTGAATAATGGAGCGATCACCTCTACATTCGTGCGTGTTGGGCTGTCGGATGACTGGGATAACAGCAGAGATTTGGTAGCAGCCCAAGTTGGCATCACATCTTTCTTGACCAATTTCCCTGGTTGGTTTGCTTGTTCCTTGACTGATAGTATAGCGTCGACTGGAGTGCTCTCATGGGGGCACTCTTCCTGATTCCTTTGCATGTCACTGTCCTGTGTTTGTTCCTTCGCTGACTCAGTTTCAGTGAAATCCACAATCATATCCGTGCCATCATCAGTTCCAAGGTAGTTTGCAAGTGCCCAGGTGTGAGTGAAGTCTTTGCTCAGAATATTCTTCCTCTTTCCCCTTTCATAGACCGATAATCTCAATGGAGTGGTTTTGATGACTGATTCTTGCACCATGTTCACGTCAAAGGCCAGAGGCTTTTGTGAGAGAAGCTTTTCTGGTATTTCAAGTGGTCGGTTCATGAACTCTCCATCTTTATCTTGCTGGAACATGACAACCACTGTGCCATGGAAGGTTCCTTGCCCTGTCGGTGTGTCTTCCAGGAGGTCAATATTATCGATCGCAAACCATGTGTTCAGGACTTTCTTGACAAAGTTTGGGAGACAAAATCCACCAGCCTCCTTCATCCGCTGGAGAACACTCTGCTCAACTCGTTTCTCTAAGTCAATGATGTGAAGGTAGTCACTTCCAATATACACAGCTGAGAGGTTTTCAACAAGATTCTTGTCACGCACTCTAGAATGAACAGCAAGGGGAAGACCGATTGACAGAGGGGTCTGGACTGTTTGTCGGAAGGCACTGTCTTTCTTTGTCTGATGTTTCACCTGGCGATCAGTCCGAGTATTTTGGACAAGGAACTGGCATGAAACGTCGACAGTTTTGTCCACCTCCTGGTCTCGTATTCCGGACACTTTGACAACATGGCTACCAAAGAGGAGGTGACTCATGAAGAACTGGAGTAAAGACGGATTTTCAAAATTACTGAAGCTGCCTGTAAACGACCAACTGCGTTGTTGCAGCATCTCTTCTCGCAGAAGGTTGGTGACATTCTTCAGGTGACCAACTATCTCATCATCATTCATCATTGAGGACCTGTAATCCATGGCCATCGTGACTGCAGTGGAGAGCACAAGACGGTCAGGCTCATTCCGTCTTAGTGATGTGACAAACTTCACTTCTGGAAGGCGCTCGCTGATGAGTCTTTTGAGGTATTTCCGATAGTTCTCACTCTCATTTACATCCACACGGTATTTTTTCAAAATTGACAAGTAGGCATCATTTACCTCAGCCATGCTCAGTGTAACATCCTCGTCACTCAAGGTGTTTTGAATAGCGAGGACCAATTGTGCATCACATACTGAGCGAATGAGTGGCACATTACTGTGATCTGTCCTCGTTGATATTCGCTGTGCAGAGCGCAAAAATGTCCGATGATAGTGCTTTTCAAGAGCTGATGCGTCGCCGGGTTCTTCAAGGTCCGCTACTGAAACTCTAACATGGTCATCTGGGGTTTTCTGCTTGATCTGTAGGAGTGTTTTACCCATTGAGTCAGTAAGAACACGGTGCAGTGGCTCTGAGTCATTCTTGGGACAGAAGTCACAGTTGGAAAATAGACACACTTGTTCCTTGGAATAGTCTTTGACCGCTTTGGCCGAACAGATCCCACAGCACTTGAAGGTCGCCCCGGTCCTCGTGGAGCGCAGACAGGTGAATCGGTTCGGGATCTCTTCCTAAGACGTTCAATCTTGTTCTTGTTGACGATAGGTTTCCGACATTCACTATGATACCGAACGTACTTGAGTTCTCCTTCATTTAAACCTGACAAGTAATTTAGTAGTCTATGAATGTCACTTTCAGTATCACCAAGAGACACTCTCTCCTGACAGTGTTGTAAAATTTCATCTGTCATGACCGGATTGTTCACCAATCGCTTCTTTGATGTGGCACCTTCTTTACAGATCACGCAAACTCCGTCCTCCTCCGACATATTGGTGATACTACCACGATCTCAGTTCACAGGGTATATCTGACTGAGCTCAAAACTGCTTCTTCAACATGCCTGAAAAAGAAAAAATGGAGTTAGACCCTATACTCTGAACCGGAAGTGCTAAATCTGAACCGGAAGTGCTATAAGGACACTTCCGGTTGCTTTTTGAGGGCTATAAATCGACTCGGCATACCTGAAAACCTACAAAAGGATACTCAAATTATGAAAATCGGTCAATTATTGGCGGAGATAGGTGCATGGTCAGTGCCGGGGGGCCCCAAAAGGGAAGTGACCCCAAAAAAGGGGGGTAAGGGGTCTGAAAATTGGGACCCCATCTTTTTCTGTTAATCTGATACCTATAGAAGCCAGAACTGCAAAAAAATCAATTTTAGCACCAAAATCCTACGGGAGCCCTTTTCCTAACATTACATACCGCACTACTACTCTGATTTTCCATGGAATGATTGCTTCCATGTCAGAGACCAATCTCTTTGTCAGAGCGTATAATTGAGGTCATTGTCACTGGCATGGAAGTGTACATTCCACACACTTTCTCTAATCCTAAAGCCTGTAAACCTTGGTTTAACTTAGCTTGTTCTCGTACTGTCCAAGATAGAGAGGCGGCTCACAGTCGGTACCGACTGTAACCATCCATCTTCTGAAACTCATGCTTTTTATATTTCTGCCCATAATCATACCAAATCTTTTCTTCAACTTACCAAAAACTCCTTCATTTATAGAAAATGTCAAAATCTCTAGATCAAAGTCCTCTTGTGACTTATGGCACCTAGATAAAAACATCTCTTAACAATTTTTCTTCTTCATCTTTCCCTCCTATGCTTCACCCAGATGGCTCCACAGCTGTCTCATCTATTTCTTAAGCTGAACTCTTCGCTCAAACCTTTGCTGAAAATTCCACTCTGGTTGATGAAGGGCTTGTTCCTCCTTCTCCTCCACCCTCTGACTATATTATGCCTGTTATTAAGATCCTTCGTAATGATGATTTCTATACCCTTTCTGGCCTTGTTCCTTGGAAGGCTTACGGTCCTGACGGAGTCCCTCCAATTTAGTAGAGGACCCTACCATTGAGCCCGTGACCAATTTCTCCTGATCAAGGTTTGAAGGTGGTTTTTAAATGACTTGAGGATACTGAACAAAATAAGCCCCCATGTCCCTCGCAAAAGTGCGGGCTAACTCCGCCAGGGGGTAAAATCCAAGATGGCCGCCGTGAAAACTAGATTTGTCATATCTTCACTCATTTAATAGCTATTAATATGTTCTTGGTGTCTAAATGTATGGTTTTTAGGTCAAGGAAAGCAATAAAGACATCATAGAGTGGATTTGTGGACAAAAAGTCTTTAACTTTAGTAGAGGAGCACACAAGCCTGCTCATATGATAACTAATGCTTTCTTCTAACATTTTCTCCCAGTGTATCTCTCAAGAACCAAATTCCGTTATTTCTCTAAAATATCACTCTACTTTAGCATGAAATAAAGTCATATGTCCTCTCAGAGTGTGTTGTGTAAAAGTTATATTCTTCTGTACTATAACATTTTGCTTTCCAAAAAATATCTACATTGAAAACTTTGTATTTGATGCAGGCTCCCTCCACTGTGTGTGCTGCACCAGCGAGGGGGAAGTGTACACATGGGGGGACAATGATGAGGGCCAACTTGGAGACAGTACTACTAATGCCATTCAGAGGCCACGCCTAGTCATGGCTCTTCAGGTAAGGACTTTTCTGTTTGGTTGACATTCTGGGCATTGTATTTTTATTACATTATTGATATTTAATACTTTGCCTGTGTACGAGGTACAATTAAAAAGTTCCTGGACTGTCTATGTAGCAATGAAACGAGCATGTGGCTGTCGTGCGCACACTGCAGGAGCAAGCAGTGACTGTTGTGATTCTGTATGCCATGTGGTATCATTTTGTAAACATTGGGACGTGTGCTACAGAACATTTTGTGATCATGTTCACATGCTCAATTGTGATTTCAATATGAACTTGACTTTGACTTGACTCAAGTTTCAGACTTGAACTGAGAGCAGACATCAAAATCTCTGACAAGGTCAGGAAATCAGTAATGCAGACTTTTGAAATGTTAGAGCAAGCCTAAAGCAATGAAGCAGTGTGCCAAACTAATTGTTTTGAGTGGCATTCATGCTTCCAGAGGGATAAAACTTCACTGGAAGATGACGAGAGGTCAGGGTGACCTTCAACGAGCAAAAACCTGAAAACGTCAAACAAAATGCATGAATTGTGCGTGAGGATTGTCCCCTAGGGCCAGACTGTCAATGCTGAGTTCAATTTACGTCATGAGGCATCTGAGGGAGAACATGAGGTGCAAACAATCTGAACTCTGGTTTGATGGCAATGGATGCCCTGCACCTTGGATGGCAATGGATGCCCTGCACCTTGGATGGCAATTGGATGCTAACAGTGTGCTAGTTTTTGTCCCATACCAACATAATCATCACTCCCCACCCAACCTACTTTCCGAATTTGGCTCCCTGCGACTTCTTCCTTATCCCCAAGATGAAGTTCAAGCTGAAGGGTCGCTGAATTAACATCGTCAAGCTGATCTGGTGAGAATCGCAGGTGATGCTTGAAAGTTTTAAAGGACGGGACTTCCAAGGAACAATCTAATCATGGCAGAAGTGCTGCAAGAAGTGTATCACTACACAAGGTGACTACAGTAAAATCCCTAGTAACCATTATGTTTTAAATCTTACGCCGGTCGGATTTTTATAATTTTTTTCTACAATTTTCTATGATTCTTTTTATTTCTTGGCCGTTTTCTGCTGGATACTTGGGGTGTCTCACCAAGAGCCACAAGGTTAAGCATACATGACATTATGGATGGTAAACCCTTTGAACTGCAGTCATTCATTGCCTAACACAGTCAATTGCTTCTGCATCGACACTGTTTAAAGGAAAAGGAGATGCATTGTCATGTGGTGGGTACAGAGGTTTGAGGCTGTTAGAACATGGCATGAAGATTTGGGAGAAGGTGTTGCACTGTTGCATGAATGGCTTAAGAGAATCATCAATATCAATGACTGCCAATTTGGCTTTATGGCTGGAAAGTCAACTACCGTTGCAATCTTCGTCATAAGACATCTGCAAGAGAAATATAAGGAGAAGAAGAAGAGGCTGTATTATGTGTTGTGGATCTGGAAAAGGCCATCGACAGGATAACAAGAAGAACAATTAGATGTGCATTACAAAGTCAGAAGGTACCAGAGAGGCTTGTAAGGTTGGTAATGGCACTGTATGAAGGATCGAGATCAAAGGTGAGAGTAGCTGGAGGAACATCAGATGCTTTTGAGATAGGAGTGGGGGTGCATCAAGGCTCAGTTCTCAGTCCTCTTTTGTTTGTGGTAGTGATGGAAGAGGCCACAAAGGAATGCAGAGCAGGAGATCCATGGGAGCTGCTATATGCAGATGATTTAGTCTTGACAGTTGAGACAAAGGCAGAAGTTGAGAGGAAATTTATAGATTGGAAGCAAGCAATGGAGAGAAGAGGTCTGAAGGTGAATATGACCAAGACGAAGATGATGGTAACAGGCAAGAAAATAAAGCAAAATATACAAGTGGGAAGGTTTCCCTGTGGAGTGCGCGGTAGTGGAGTAGGAGTAACTCTATTCATTGCAAGGAATGTGACAAGTGGTGCCGTAAAAGATGTTCGGGACTAGGAAACCTGAAGAGGGTAGTAAATTTCTTCTGTCCAGTGTGTATAAGAAGAGTCAAATGAAAGGGCCCGCCAGAAGAGGAAGAGGTAGAAACTATAGAAATGAATGGTAATGTAATATAGGAAGTGAAACAATTTTGTTATCTTGGTGACATGTTAGATAGCGACGGTGGAGTGGAGAGAGCAGTAAGAACACAGGTAGCTACTACATGGATGAAGTGGAGAGAGATAGCGGGACTTCTGATAAACAAGAGTACTCCTCTGAAAAACAGAGGAAGAGTATTTGAAGCATGTAGAAGATCAGAATTGCTGTATGATTCTGAGACATGGGACTTTTTTATTCTTTTTGACAAAGAAGTTGGAGGATGTGTTGGTTGGTTTTGATCGGAGAATGTTGAGATATATGACTGGGATCACGTGGAGAGATGAAGTGTCCAGTGACGAGGTAGCCAAAAGATTTGAATTGAAGGAGCTGAGTACAGTGCTGAGAGTAAGGAGATTGAGGTGGTTTGGGCACATGAAGAGGAGAGAAGGTGGTGAGGCATTGACAAGAGCTGTTGGAGTGGAAGTGCCAGGTTGCCATCCACCGGGCAGGCCAAGGAAGACATGGAGGCAGTGTGTTTAAGAGGATCTGGCAGCATTGGTCATTGAAGAGGTTGAGGCAATGGATAAAGATAGATGAAAGCGTATCATCTACCTTCTAAACTTATAAGTACCTTATGGGAAAATCAGATGTCAAACAGAAAGAAGATGACAAACTGTTGCTATTATTTAAGCAAGTGAATAGTGGTTGGCAATGATTTGTATGTAGTTTTACAGTAATTATGCAGCTCTTACAGTATGTATGGGATATAGGAGCCACAACAGGACTTGGAAAGAAGCTGCAGACAAGATGTTTGAAAGATATTTAGTTGTGCAAGTTTCCTTGTTGGTGTATTGATTAATGGAAAACGTGGTCAATGAAATAGTTAATGTTATGAGTAGTCATGAATTTAGAGTTAAGATTAACGAAATGAGATATGGAGATGGGACCCCACAAGTATAATACCTTTCCTGTATATCACAAGTAGGTGAATACAACTATGTAAATAATTTATTGTCGTTATGTATAAGTATATTTTGTTTATATGTATAAAGAGTAACTCAATTTTTGAGGAAAGAGTGAACTGTATCTCATGCATCAATAACTTTTTCCAACTTAGGCCAAGAAGATTAACCGGGTGGCGTGTGGGTCGGCGCACACCCTGGCATGGAGCACAAGCCGGGCGGTGAGCACAGGGCGCCTGCCCTCACAGGTGCCCATCGAGTATGATCTGCTGAAAGAGATCCCCCTACCCACTCTTAGAAACAGACTGGTCAGTTTTATTCATTACTTCTCTACTGTTTGATATGAAAATATGGAAAGAATATGTCATGTTTTTTATTGTACTATAAATTGTTTGTCTTCCCATAGGTTTTACTGCACCACTTCTCAGACCTAGTATGCCAGAGCATCTCGATGTTTGATATCTGCAGTCCACCAGAAGATGATGAAGGGGAGGCAGCAGTAGTGTCTCGATTACGTGCCATTTTGGTCTCTTCAGCAAAGGAAACTGCATTCAAAAAGGTTAAAACAAAAATCTATTTTGCAAGTCATATTTTGTCATCTATTTAATTTGTCATATGTACTTCTTCTGATTATGTTATTAATATGTAAGCTTAAAGGGAGATATGGAAGATCCAGGGTATGTCTGTTAAGGCAGAAATAGATATAACAAAGAACACATTCTTGTAGACTAGGAGGATGTCTCCGTTGTTCAATTTCCAGGCACCATGACTTTCCTCAAAGCTGAATATATTTATATGGAAGGAGAACTGTTATAGACAAACAAGAGTGTCGGGTTCAAAGAGGTGTGTGGCTAATGCTTGAATCCTCGTCCACTAACATACAAAGAAAAAAAATGAACAGTGAACAAGTATCGGGCCTTACTTCACTGGACACCAATCTAAACTAACAACAGTTCGTGACTCACTGGAACAATAGCCCAGGAGTAATACAAGGGTAATCAATAGACGCGTTTTAAGCTACCTTAATTTATTTATTAAATATCAAAAATAATAACACGTAGCCATTACATGTCCAGTTTCGGACTATCTTTCATTCAGCCACTTACTCGCCCTAAATACCTTTCTCTAGATATGCTACGATAACCCTATCGCCTATGATACTCAGCTGAAAAGGAAAGGGGTCAGGTTATCTCACTATCTCTCCTGAGGAACCTGCGGCTGGATGGTCTTCTCGTCAAGACCTCGATCACCTCCACGTGTACGCGCTGTTTCCTCACACTCTCTTGTCCTGTAGATCTCCTCACACTCGGCCTGCGTCCTTGCCTCGTCACAATGCCCTTCTCCTGTCTTCGCTCTGCGACTCGTCTCTTACCTCCGTCAGTAAAGACAAGCACTGGGCAGACGGGGAATTTGGAAGGGGGTGGCGAGGTCTCGTGGCGTCTCGGCCGATGTCTGGAGGCGGCGGGGTCTTGTGGTGTAGTGGAGTCAGGCAGGGTCACTGTGACCCAATTTCCAAAATGGTGGATCGTGCTTGTGCCATATCTCAGCAACCTATCATATTTTTTTCCTGGCTCATTCCTCACTCTTTGGCATGATTTTTGTTGATCCCTACATGCAATTTTGATCCTCCATTACTGCTAGCGTACCCAGCTATTCATTAGGAAGCAATTTCGGCATATACTAGTTTCCTCATATGGGGAGTTTTCGAAGCTAAACCGCCAGATGTCTCTCGCGCATCTCACATCCTCTGCTCTGTGAGGCTGAATGATCTATCATTTACCGTAAATTCTCTGTACTTCTTTGGGACATATCAGAATTACCCTTCAATACAACAACTGAAACAGTTCTTAATAAAAAATGTAGTTTATCATTTTATTTGTCTGCACTTGGTGAAAATATTGGCAAAACAATTGAATATTTGAAAACTCAATCTTTAAAAATCGTCTTTTCATAAAAAAACACAAGTTCAAGCAGAATGAGGCTTCAGGAAATATCTACTTGTATGTAAGCATTCACTGAGTACCTATTTTGGGTGTATATGTCTCTTACGACGAACATTTAACCAAAACAGAGTGTGGCGTTCAGCATCTCCACAGAAACCATCCCGCCGGCAGGATCTGCTATCACCCACTTTCCTGTTGACACGACACGGGGATGGACAGCTCAGCGCCTTATCGCCACAGCGCCGCTCCTTACCTCACAGCTCATATCACTGATACTCCTAACTTCTCAATACCACAGGCTACATGTCATCCTAACTATCATCACCCGCTTATCTCATCACACTCTATCCTCTACTGGAATATTCGTGGCATCCGCTCCCACATACCGTTTCCCACATAAAGAAGACTTTCGTCTCCTTATTTCGTGCTTTGACTGTGATTTGTGTTGTGTTGGGGCGGAGCGGAGTGGCGCGTGTAGTTACGTGACAGACGTGCAGTCACTATATGTACTGTGGGTAGTAGTAGTTGGGGTAATAAGGCCGTGCACAGCAGTAAAAGTCTCCTTGCAGTCCTTTCCGTCTCCTCCATAGCCCCGAGCCGTTAGTGTGACGAAGTTTGAGAGGGGTGGGTTGCCCCCACCCTCCTTCGTTACAATAGGATAAACCAGAGGACATAGGGTATTCAGAGGGAAGGGTTGATTGATTGATTCAGAGGGAAAGATTAAGGTGGAGGGGCTTAGAGTTCGCGGCGGGGGAAATAGTAAACAAGACCATGTATTGTCTTCGATAGAGGACTGTTCGTTGAGGTGCCAAGCACTTAAATTACTTCTTGGTTAAATGTTCGTCGTAAGAGAGACATATACACCCAAAATAGGTACTCAGTGAATGCTTACATACAAGTAGATATTTCCTGAAGCCTCATTCTGCTTGAACTTGTGTTTTTTTATGAAAAGACGATTTTTAAAGATTGAGTTTTCAAGTATTCAATTGTTTTGCCAATATTTTCACCAAGTGCAGACAAATAAAATGATAAACTACATTTTTTATTAAGAACTGTTTCAGTTGTTGTATTGAAGGGTAATTCTGATATGTCCCAAAGAAGTACAGAGAATTTACGGTAAATGATAGATCATTCAGCCTCACAGAGCAGAGGATGTGACAGCCTGAGAGACAGGCTTGAGCGTGAGCTTATTAGAAAACTCCCCATTAGCGCCCTCTGGCAATCTTCAACAAAAGTGTCTAGTGATGCGCAAAGCCCCAGGAAGAGATGAAGTGAAGAGGATCTGGCAGCATTGGGCATTGAAAAAGTTGAGGCAACGGATAGAGATAGTTGGAAGCGTATCATCGGCCCTCTAACCTCATAAAATATTATGGGAAAAACTGACGTTAAACAGAAAGAAGAAGATATTCGATCATGTAGTTTGATGTCCAGGCATAAAATCTTTAGTTTTCAGGCTACTGGTCCCCCTGCCTCAGCAATGTGCTAGCTCTGCAATCCTACTAGTTCTCCATTTTTCAACCGATTTCAGTGAAAAAACCACACTGAAATAATGCATAGATGTTAGAAATAAAAATATTGAGTGTTTTTTATCATACAGTAAACCCTCTCTAATTCAAACCCGTATAATTTGAACTTCGGATGATTCAACCTGTTTCAGGCCAGTTCAAATTTTTCAACAACTTTCCATAATTCGATCAGAAATTTGAATTATCCGGGCCTTACTAGTGCGAGTCCGACCGCTCCTATGCGAGTCGCAGCTGCCTCAGTCTTTCGCATGCTTTCCTCCTGGCAACATCTCCCCGCAGAGTGCTCCCTCATACAACCACGTGTTCTTTTGTTGCCTCTAGCCTAGAAGTGAATTATTTTGTTGATTATGACTATCAGTGATGCCTGAGAGCTCAGTGTACAGTAGTACTGCATTTCATGACTTCAGTATCAGCCATGTTTTGATGAGTACAAGTAATACAATCTGTGCTGTTTTAGCATGTTTTAGTGAGTTCTTATTGTGTGGAAGGGGATAGAGGTAACCATCGGATAATTCAAACTTTCGGCTAATTCGACCCAGGTCTCCCCCAAATTATTTCGAATTAGATAGGGTTTACTGTATCTGAAATTATCTAATTATATTTTTTTTTTCCCCACTTGTAAGGGGTGATGATGAGACTGAAAATTATATTTTTTTTTCCTGCAAACTAATAACTTTCAGTAAGATTTATCTCTATATCTTTGACTGCCTAAGCTAGGTTCCTATACCATATCAATTCCATGCATATAGTGCTATTGATGGAGGAATTATAAACTTTTGAAAAAACAATTAATAAAAGTAAATTAAAAGAATATTAATAATAAATAAAATAAATAAAAAGTATTATCCCACACTGGAGAACCATCATAGTTTCCCAAACTACTCATTGTGGACAATTGGGTTTTAGAATGCTCTTTAGAATGCTCTTAAGGCATAGGTTTTCTCATTTTTCTTTTTCTTGATGATCTTGCTGGTTATTTTTTTCCTTCTGCTTAGGGTTGTGCCGTATTTTACGGCTTATGAGACGCACTTTTTCCCCTGAAAAATTCACTGAAAAATACTCATGTGTCTTCCAAGACTAATGTTGTAGGAGGTTAGCTTAGGTAGCTATTCAATTCAGCCTTTTATATGATGTAACCTAAGTACACACAAACCTCGATTTCCCGGATATTGGATTTGCCGGACAAAATCCGAGGTCTGGGGATATGTCAGAGTCCCAGACCAGACTTTTTTTTTTTTTTTTTTTTTTTTTTTTTTTTTTTTTTTTTTTTTTTTTTTTTTTTCCCCGTTGAAATGCCGAGTCCTGTTCGTAAATTGACAAAGTTGTCCGGCGGTCCGAGCATCTCCTGTCACCCCTGGTCAGTGTCCGGGCCTCCCGCCAGGTGGCAGCTTGCTCAGCGGTCGTATTGTTTACATTTGGGCACACGACACTCACGGTTCACCTGCACAGCCTACGTCAGTCCCCTGACTCCCACTGCCCCTGGTGCAGGAACATCTCTGAGACTATTGAACACTTTCTGCTGCCTCCCGCCAGGTGGCAGCATCCTCAGCGGTCGTATCGTTTACATTTGGACACACGACACTCACGGTTCACCTGCACAGCCTCCGTTAGTCCCCTGACCCCCACTGCCCCTGGTGCAGGAACGTCTCTTGAGACTATTGAACACTTTCTGCTGCCTCCCGCCAGGTGGCAGCATGCTCAGCGGACGTAAAAGTCCGCGGCGGGGTAGTTGATATTGGCGGTTGCCGGACAGTAAATACTAGAGTAGGATAAACGTCTGGGGGTTGGTAATGGCATCGGACTTTTTTGTTTTGTTTTTGTTTTCGTTTAAAGGATAATTCCTGGAATGTTGCGATTCCCGGACTTTTGCAGTTCCCGGACCAGTGCTCCCCCCTATTAGTCCGGGAAAACGAGGTTTGTGTGTACTTGTAACAGGTTAGTACAGAGGTACTGAGTACTGAGTTAGTACTCAAGTTGCATGTTGTGCAGCGCAGCACCGTGCAGTGCGGGTAAAGGCAGAATTGCCTTGCTTTCGTATCGCCAGATCGTATTGTATGAATACGAATAGTGTTGTGCGGATGAAGTGGGTTGCTCAGACCCATACCGTGTTGTACGAGGATCGTGTTGTACGAACCCGTGTTGTACGAAGATGCAGTGTAACTGTTTATGTTCCTGGTACTGGAGCCATGAGGACCAACTCATAATTCATAGCCATTTCTCACAGTGCCTGTAGTAGCAGGCAGGAAAGTGGTGCTAATAATGGGAGGAGTAAAACAAGACTAGGAGAGAGAGGGAGACATGCATTTGGATAAGGGAGTAATGAATAGGAGAGGGGTGTATAGCAGGTATAGCAGTAGGGGACCAGTAACCCTACTGCTATAAACCACCGGAACCAATAAGCCGTTTTACATGTTAACTCGTCTTGCCACATACGCATTTTTCACTTTCGCCATGTCAACAGCGGTACCAACTGATCACAAAAGTGGAGACCCGACCGTATACATTACACCTTCAATCTCAGGACACCAAATATGAACATTTTTAGCCAAGGAGAGGACACAATGGTATATGAAAACATTCATTGGAATCAACATGGGATGTGGCACCCTTGTTAACACTTAGTTGTATGGACAGGTGATCCAGGCCACCATGGTGAGGGACCGTCAACATGGACCCATTGTGGAGCTGAATCGCATCAGTGTGAAGCGTTCTCGATCCCGAGGCGGCCTGGCTGGAGCAGATGGCATGAAGTCTGTGTTTGGCCAGATGGTGGCCAAAATGTCTCTGCTGACACCTGATGCACTCTTTCTTCCCCACAGAGTCTGGAAAGTGAAATTTGTTGGTAAGACTTACTGTTTGCATTTTTTTTTTACAGATACGCACATTAAATATATCTTGTCAGTATGTACTAACTTTTCACTATGATTATTTCTTTCCTAAATATGTGATATCTTATTTTAATAACCCACATCAATATAAATGGGGGGGTTTTCATACCATTAAATGACAGGTAGAACAGGGATTCTCACTTTTCAAAAATTGCCTTCCAGCCTTGGAAGTCTCAAACTGCATTTAGATGCAGCATACTCACTACTTAAACGTGCATAGTAGAGAAACAAAATGCAATCATTTTCATCATCACCATAGGTTTAATGACCATACATGGTATGGATGGAGCATACATGGATGCCACAGAGTGCCTAACTTAATATCTTTCTTTAATTTTTTAATGGGGAAAAACAAACCGTGTTTTGTTCAATGGCTTAAAATCCAGTTTCTTTACCTATCTACTCGACATAGACTTCCAGATAACTATCCCTTCTTCTTCAATGACACTCAACTGTCTTCCGCTTCTACAAGGAGCATTATTCTTGGTTTATCATTTACTAGAAACCTCAACTTGAAATTTCACATCTCATCTCTTGCTAAATCAGCTTCTAAGAAGGTAGGTGTCCTGTGGTATCTGCATACATTTTTTTCTCCTTCCCAGATGCTTGCTCTGTACAAGGTCTTTTTTTCCCCTGTATGAAGTATGCATCTCATGTTTGGGTGAGATCCACTCATGCAGCTCTCCTAAAGAGTGTGGATTCAAAAGCTTTTCATCTCATTTCATTTTCAACTCCCCTTCTCTAACTGACTGTCTTTAATCTATCAAACACTGCTGTAATGCTGCCTCTCTTCCTATTTTCTACCGTTATTTGCATGCCCACTGCTCTTCTGAACTTGCTAACTGCATGCCTCCCGCAGCCTTGCTGCACAAGAATTTCTACTAATTCTCTTCTCTATTCTGCCCATCTTACTAAATCAAGAGTTAATCAGTATCTTCACTCTTTCATCCCTTTCCCTGGTAAACTCTTAAACTCTCTTCCTGTTTCTATTTTTCCACCTTCCTTTAAATTACTTCAAGAGAGGAGTATGAAGACACCTCCCAATCTAAATTGGCTCACCTCCTCTTCTAAAATCTCTTAGTGTCTGCTCTATAAGGTATGGCAGCACAGTCGGCTTTTTTCTTTTTTTTTTTCCCCTTAGCCAGACCCTTATCATGTAATAGAAAATAAAGTGAGCCGATAACAGCAATATAAATCCACTAAAATTTTAAGTCCTCAAGACCTCATCAGGTGTATTCTTAAGTCTACCCCCTAGCATTCAGCCTTCCACTTGTAAGCATTTATCCCACTCTCATTGCCGAGGCATTGTGAATTGTCATGACATGAACACGTGCATAATGTCTTGAACAGTAGGACTGTATGAATGCTCAGTAAGCAAGTGTAGGAGAGTAGTTACTGAAAATACTGATACAGGATGAGAGAAACAGCATTTTGTCAGACTTTTAAAGTTTGGAGATGGTCATCTAATAAAAGTAGAATAGATTACAGTGTCCGCAAAACGTATTGGCCGGAAAACACTAGCAAAAGTTATTTGGGTGGGTCGGCGTTGCGTGGTGATTCCCTCCACAGCTCGCGTTTGATCGTACGCCTGGGACCGTCACAGGCTGCGAGAAGTGTATGGGGGATGACATGGTGGCATAAATGTCACATAAGTGCTCTCTGAGCTTCCAGAGGAGGAAAGAATGTTACACACTGCTCTCGTGGTGAATCCTCTATTTTCACCCATAACTTTCTAGCCGCAGTATTTTTCAACCCAAGGCACTAGGATGGCCCCGACCAACTTACCCATAGAGGAAAGAGCACGAATTGTAGCCTGGAAAGCTGATAATGTCTCTACTCAAGAAAATGCAATGAGGACAGGGCGAGGAGAGAGGAATATCAGGCGTCTCGTGGTGGCACCGCAAGACCTCCCACCTAACACTGTTTCATTACGTAAAATGTGTTTTAGAAGGCCAAAGAAGACTTGCAAGACCACAGATAGACTCCTGAAGCAAGAAGTATGAAGGACCTGCGGATCACTGCCAATGAACTCAAAATAAAACATTCATTATTGCTGGGAGAGGTTGCTGAACGGACGATGCAACACAGATTGCAGATGGACCTCAACATAGGGGGATAGGGGGGCGGCCAATACTTTTTGTGGACACTGTAAACAAATACTCCAGTAGAGATTTACCCAGTTCAGTAGACCTTATCCTTGCCATTTCGGTATTATAATCAACATCAAAGCTATTGTGAATATAAATGCTAGCTAGTAACATAAACTTGCTTGATTTACAGATTATCCTGTCATATATCCTTTCATTTCCTACTAAAGGGATGAGAGGTGGTAGATTTTGTCAACTATAAAAAAGTGCATTTATTATTATGTGGGAGCAACATATTTATATGTACAATAGGAATTGTACTTCATCAATGAATATCTTCTTGATTTCATCAATGAATATTGCGTTGACAGGAGAAAGTGTCGATGACTGTGGTGGAGGATACAGTGAGAGTGTTGCCGAGATGTGTGATGAGCTCATGAATGGCTCCCTCCCACTTCTCATCCCAACACCCAATGGCCGAGATGAAGCAGGCACCTCTCGTGACTGCTTCCTCCTCAACCCACAGTCAAACTCTTCACATCACATGAACATGTTTACATTCTTAGGTATGTTACTATGTGCTTCAAGTTTATTTTTTGAAGGTCAGTGTAATGTTGACACTATTTATTATATTTAGTCATGGGTAGGCAGTGGCCTAGTGGTTAGCGCCTGCAAGTGGTAAGCTCGGTGTCCCGAGTTCAAATCCCGCCAGGTGTCAAAATCTTTCGGCAATCCTCAAGTGGCTTAAGAACACCCACATGCTGCCCATTAACTTTACCTTCGAGAGTGAGTGCATCAGAGGACACAGGGGGCAGCATGAGCCTCTAATCACAGGCGCTACTATAAAAATCCTGCCTGCGCCACCATGGGCGAGGGCCAACCATCACAGCCCTCAGGTGTACCTCCAGGGCCTGCCATCCGAGCCCTGGAGGTCACTGCCTAAAGGCGCTATAGGCTAAAATGTAAAAAAATAATAATAATAAAATAAAATAAATTAATCTATAATAATATAAGCGAAAGTGTGTCTGTGTGTGTGTGTGTGTGTGTGTGTGTGTGTGTGTGTGTGTGTCCGCTCCAGGTGCCGCCCCCTGTGGCGAAATCCCCTCATATGGCACAGTTTTGGAACCAGCTCGAGCAGGGGAAGGTTTTAAGCCCATTTATGAGATGATCCGATCACTTTTTTTTTTTTTTTAGCAGCCTATTAGCGAGAATTGTGAAGAAAAAAGTGGGTTGCGAGAATTGAGGAAACCTTGATGTAGGGTGATGGGTAATGGGTGAGTGAATGGGTGGGGTGATGGGTGAGTGAATGGGTGGGGGGTGATGGGTGATGGGTGAGGGAATAGATGGGGGGTGATGGGTAATGGGTGAGTGAATGGGTGTGTGGTGATGGATAATGGGTGAGTGAATAGGTGGGGGTGGGTGGGTAATGGGTGAGTGAATGGGTGATGGGTAATGGGTGAGTGAATGGGTTGGGGGTGATGGGTAATGGGTGAGTGAATGGGTGGGGGGTGATGGGTAATGGGTGAGTGAATGGGTGGGGGGTGATGTGAATAGGTTGGCGTTAATACATACATTTCTACATCCATGATTTCAGGAAAGCTAGAAGGGGCTATCTGGAGAGTCTGTGTTTGGTGGGCCTTCGGCCCACCAAACACCAATAGCCCTCCGCAGGAGCTAGCTAAAAAGTCTGCCCGGAGGGCGGCTTTGCGGCTAGTAAATAAATAAAATTAAAAATCAGATTTTATAATGTTACATATTATCTTATTCCAACAATTTCATTTTCTGTCATACAAAAAATATGTATAAAGAAACAAGTATTATGAGCTAAAATTGTGTGTGTGTATCAGTGTTCTTTCCTAATTGTCCTCACCCAATTGTATTCATATGGGATTGAGTCATTTTGTCTCATCATTTGATGCAATCTATCATATTTGTGTGTGTTATTACCTGGTAGGATACAGTGCCTGAGTTATACTTGTGTGGTAGTGTCTCTGTATCTATATTGATCGCAGCTTTTGTTCAAATTGATGCCTACTTGTCACTGTTATCAGCCCTTCTTCATGTCCATTCCAGGCATCAATACTTTTATAGGGAAAGCTGTGCTTCTTTATGCTATTCAAGCATCTTCCTTTTCTCAATTTTTCCTTGTGTACCCTCTAATATCCTGCCTATTCTCCTTTTAATTGTTAGGCTTTTCTGTCAATATCTTCAAAACCTTTTATCACTCTAATTACCGTAACTAAGTCTATTCTTTCTCTTTTTTTCTTCTAATATTCGATATTTCAACTCTGGCACCATCTAAGATCCCTTTTATTTATTCTTTCCAATCTCTTGATATAAATAGGCGTCGACTTCTGACCAGATTAGATTTTGACCGACCAGTTGTAAGTCAATGTGGATATATGTTGAACAGCTATATGCAAGTTATAGCCAAATTCTAAACTAGTTTTTTCCTTTTAATTTACCTTCTGTGATAACTAGTACAGTCTGTATAGCTTTTTTCATTTTATTCCATAATTATCATTTTACTCTACAGTAAATTGTATTTATCTAGTTGTGATATACGGGAAATGAGTTACACTCGTGAGGTCCCGTCTCCTTGTCTCAATTGGTCAATCTTATCAAAAAAAACATAAATATTTTTGGCATCTATGATTTCACTGTCCAGGTTATTCCACATATCAATGCACCGATAAGGAAAACTGTACTTCTTGATGTCCTTCAAGCACCTTGTCTTCCTAAGTATCTATGTAAGACCTCTTGTGGCTCCTATGTCCCGTACATACATGTCCTCTCTGTCATTTCTCTCCATTCCTGACATAGCTCTATAAATTGCTATCAAGTCTCCTCTTTTTCTTCTTTCTTCCAATGATGGCAACCCCAATTTCCTCAGCCTCTCCTCAAAAGTCAGGTCTGACAGGCTATAGGAACATTCTTTGTGGCTGCCCTCTGTATTCTTTTTATCTTATTCTATGTATTGGTTCAACCTGATCTTTTCTACAACACATGAATTGACACTATCTGGTCTTATTGTTATTCTTTCTCCTGATTCTTTCATTAATTTCAATATCTTTTATTTACTTGTCTTGATGTCCCATATCTCTGTCTCCCTGCTTGCTACCAATGATTGCCTGAACTCCGTTTATTTCATAAACACTTTCTGAAAGTTCTAGCCTAGTATTTGACACATTTCTTTCAGGTCTTCATATATTGCATTGTTCTCATCTAATCTTGCGTAGGCTTCAGTTTTTAATTTATACATCTCTGAAACAGTTTAGGTTCTTCTTTACATTATATTTTGTCAACTATGTGTTTCTTAAACCTCTGTCCCTCTCCTCTTATCTTAACATATAAATTTCTTGTTCGTTATAATCTTTCTCTTTCTTTGGTTTGGGGCTGTTTTCTTTTTCTTCCATGCCTCATCTCTTTTCTTGTGTGCTTTTTCACACCTTACATTGAACCATTATTTTTTTCCTTATTTCTTAACTGTATATAATGGAGCAATTTAAAAAAAATACTTTTCAAATACTTCCAAGAAAAAGTCATATTTCTGTTGGACATCTGCCAGTCTCCTCATTTCTCTTCAGTCAATTTTTCTGAAGAACTTTTCAATGTCCATGTAATTTGCCTTTCCATAGTTTCGTCTTCTTTATATGGGATTCATCTCTTTCTACTTCTTTCATATATCTAACACCAGTGATTATACCACATAGTCACCTCTTCCTAAGGGGCACGTGTAATATATATTCCTCATCAGATATGTTTGCCTTTGGTTGATTTTGCTTTTGATTGTGATTGTCATGGAAGAGCTTTGATGAGTACACACTTGAATTTTTTTTTTTATTAATTACATTTTTTTCTTAGTGTTGTTATTCATGAGGAGGAAAGGAAAGAGGGTGGGATAGAAGCAGTTGAGAGTTCACCATCCTCCATATCTGTATACTGGGGGATCTTCTCTCAAAGGCTGAGCTAGCAAGGACAGGAAGATAGAGTTGACCTGGTTGCTGTCAAATTTCCAGAAATTGAGTTGGAGGGTTAGTGTTGGAAGTAAGGATCATAGTACATGTTGATGATGGTGATGATAATAGTGATGAATGTCTTGTGAGAGAAGATACTTTCTCCATGCAGAACAAATCAGGTTATCTGACAATTCATTATCCAACATTTCACTAATCCAGTGTCAGTATATATGGAAAACTTTTCATCATCTAATCCAAAAAATTTATCATGTGATAAAGAAATTTAAGAACTCTAACTTTAGGCAACCAGAATTAGAAAACTCTGTTAACACCCAGAGTGGGCGGTAGGTCTTTGAGCAGGTCTTTGTGTGTGAAGCAACCAGCATGATGTCGCTTATTGGCATCTCAGTCAATGTCTCCATCCATATACAGGGAGGTCCCGAAGATACGAGCAGTTAGGTTCCACCTGGCATACTCGTAAAGCTAAGTCTCGTATAACGAAACACATAACTAATGGTAAAATATAGGTTTGGTTCCAGGACCCCATAAATTATATATAAAAAAAAAAAAAAAAAACGTGTCTTTCAAGCTAAAATAAACTATAGCAAACACAACAAACTCTCAAATATAGGGCTCTATATACCACACCACCGCACCACCACACTACCACACAAAACACAGTGAATTAAGAGGGTGACAGCACAGTAGGACAGAGCACAAATAAGTCACAATAAGCACATTAGGTAAACCAGCAAATCACTAAAATTGACTCACAAGGCACAATACATACAAGCAACAAAGACATTGTATGTACTCTTGGGGACGCCGCGTGATACACTAGACTCGAGAGGGTACGGCAGGTAAGGGACAAGGGAGGGGTGCGCAGACCTCTTCCACTGCCCACAAACTCGTCTCTGCACATCTGAATCATTGTACATCGTCCAGCAGGGGGAAAGGCACGAAGCACTCAATCACCTTTTTTTGGTAGGAAGTCCGACGTCGATCGTAACAGGAACCCACAGCGCGGCAAAGTCATAGGTTTGGTCGTAAACGTGCACACTGGCCAA
Source organism: Chionoecetes opilio (assembly GCA_016584305.1). NCBI lineage: Eukaryota > Metazoa > Arthropoda > Malacostraca > Decapoda > Majidae > Chionoecetes > Chionoecetes opilio. The sequence continues at coordinate 633,835 of JACEEZ010022299.1, forward strand.
CGACTGCTTGAGACTGGTATTAGCATAGGTAGGGAGTCTCCAGGCTCGCTTATTATTGCTTGGTATGCTATGAAATATCATTTCTCTAGGTGAATGTAGACATATGATTGCATTTGGATGGATATTAGTCATATATATGAGTAAAGAGATGAAATACAAGCAAGGGTCACATCCACGTCTGGCAGTGCGGCCTTCGGCAGCAGCAGCAGCAGCAGCGTGAAGCCCGTGAGGTGGATATCAACACCAAGGGAGATAGATGTCTTTGGTAATATTTAGTAGGGGTGTGAGAACCCCTTGAGGAATCCTATGATCCCTGGTGATATCCTATGGTGCTATCACAGGCATGGGATCTGACCTGACTTCTTCAGGAAGGCACAGGTAGCTACAGCTGATAACGGGGTGTTGTGTGGGCGGCGGAAATCGGCCGTCGCCCGCAATTCCCCGCCAGGGAGATCTCCTTGGTAATTATTTAGTAGGGGAGCGAGGACCCTTTGAGGAATCCTATGATCACTGGTGACATCCTATGGTGCTATCACAGGGGTAGGAGCTGACTGTCTTCTTCAGGAAGGCACAGGTGAGGCGGATGACGGCGGGTTTTGACTCAAAACTTTTAAGAGGCGGCGGGCGCCACCTCCGCCACGGTAGGTTTGGGCAGGCTTAAACGTCTTATTACTCGTTATTATACAACTTAGTGATTATGGTGAGATGTTATATACACGTGTCATTATCTAAATCAATGTAGCACCGTGTGTCACCATAAATAAGGGTGATTTGAAGATGTTATGATAAGGTGACTGCTGGCGGGGCAGTGAGTGACGGAGAAATTCTTGCCACGGGGCCGCCCCATAACAAATATTCACTATTTTAACCCACATACACACCTTCTACCACCAAAACACTAGCAACACAGGCTCCTTACTTATATATCTTACTACCTGATACATTAAAACTCCTTAAAACGCAAGCATTCCAAATAAAACGATAATTCGTTTTAGATGACGGGGACAGAAGGCGGAGAGAGGCAGTCTGGCATGCCATTCTTGACCGGAAATATGTCTTGCTGGCTTATCGTACAACCTTAGGTAAAATCATATAGTCAGTAAATTACTTTATAATTTTAGTAAATAACTTGGTAATTTTACTCACCCCAGTTTGAATGTCGTAGCATTGGATTTTCGATCTCGTATATTGAAAATAGACCCTAATTTACACATCTCATATCATCGGATTCTCGTATATCGAATGCTCGTATAACGGGACCTCCCTGTATCAATCAGTTTCTTTTGTGGTCGTGTCAGTGTCCCTGGAAATGTTGATGATGAACTGCACGCTGACAGCGTTGCCAGTTGGCATGCACCAACTATTATGTTGATATACTGGATAATCTTGATTCTGATGATCTTAGGAACAATGATTCATTATCTGCGACAGAGAAAGAATTCATACAGACAAGAATGTGCCAGGTGGCTTAGCTTACAAGCTGGAAAAGTAAGTAACTCATACATCTGGCATCTTCCAGTCCACTAATATATAATGGATTGCACCTATTATATGATAAGTTATCTTCGTCTGATAAATATATTTTCAATTAGGAAAACATTCTTCGTGTATTTATTTTCAAAATGTATTCAAGATGTTCTTTTTTAATATCATTAAAACATACAGCACTGGAGGTGCCACACTCCTTTGATGCCTCACTAGCAAAAGGGTTAAGTATTAATTTCTAAATGCTTTCAGATGTCGTAAAGTCGTGTGTATACTGTAGTAATATGTTTGAATTGTTTAGAAGTGAGAATTGCAGGAATTTAGCAACAGTTATTGCAAGAAACTGATTCTCAGGTACCAAAAGGGACTCGCTTTGTAAAGAAAGGCTAGCTCTTTTACCAAGTGATCCAGTAACTTGTATCTAATAGCACAGTCTTCAATCCTTCTTTTAGTATCATATTCATCCAATTTAAGCAGGTTTGTAAGAAAAAGTTGAAAATGGCATAAAATCAATGATACCTGCTTGAGGCAAGAAACAAATGATGACTCCTGGTGTTTAGGGGTCATTGTTAGGTGAAATTAGTCAATCCTTCAATTGTATAAAAAATTCAGTGTGCTCTTGGTAATGTTGGTAATAACTGTATGTATTGGCAGGTGTGTTAATGGGAATAGCAATCCGCACTGGCAGTCCTCTGAGCCTCAACCTTGCTGAACCTGTGTGGAAGCAGCTTGCTGGGATGACTTTGACTCCAGCAGACATAACAGAGGTTACTATATTAGCTTTTTTTTGTCCTTAGATAATGGCATAAGTATCCTGATTTGTCAATGCACCATCTTTAGATATGTAAGTGACATTGATTTTACATATGTAAAGTAAAGATCCAAAGATCCAGAAATCATCTGTAATAATCCTGAAGTGCAACATGAAACTTGCATAACAATGCTCATTAACCTTAGAAATACACGTGCATATTTATTTTACTTACATATTTTGAGATTGTATTCCAATAATAAGGTAAGTTTTAGTAATATATTTTATGTCATCCCTCTTCTTTAAATCCTACATACTAGTTTGGCATAAAAAACTGTCATCCAGTGTATATTTAAACGGATCCAAGTCTAACACCATATGTGCCTATGGTCATGGTACAGAAACTGAGACAATGTGTGACACAAGGGTGGATCACTTTGTATATCAGTAAGATATGTTGAAGCTAAATAACCACAGCTGGCGATGTCTGCTGTTTTTTGGAAATTATCTTTAATTGTTCAAAGGAAACTTGAAGTGATGATTGTAGAAAATATGCAGCTTCATCCTTCCACTATCTGTTCTATGTTATCCTTCTTTCCCAGGTTGATCGCCATTATGTACCAGGCCTGATGTGTATCCAGCAAATGGAAGGTGATGAGAAAACTTTCACCAGCCTTGATCTTCCCTTCACCACCACCTCTGCTGCCGGGCATGACGTGCCACGCTCTTCACGCCACACTAGAATCACCATGGCCAACAGACATGAATATGTTCGGCTTGCTCTCAATTACAGGTAAATAAATGGAGTTTCCTCAAATTTTAGTCACACAGCATCGTCCTTGGATCCCAAATCAAAGTGTTATTATATTACTGAGAGTTTCCTTTGACACATGTGATGAAAAACGTTGGTGAAAGAATAGATAAGAGGCAATGAATTATTACATAGTTTGATTTTACTTTTACATGAATAGTGAACAGTGCAGTTTTTAACAATTGATGTGATTATTCCTTCAGCATTTCTACCTATTAAGAACAGGGATGACAATAATAAACTTCTGGTTCTTGTAATTACCAACTCTCCGTCCTCGTCCTTTGTAGTTGTCTCCTACAACGTGCAGGGAACACGAGGACACACTGTACACTGAGTCACCTTCTATCCTCCTGTCATGCCACATTTTTCTCCCCGACCAGCTGTTTTACCTCCTCATTCCACTATTCACTACCTTTTCTTTGCCCTCCTCCACATAAAGCTGTCACACATACTTCCTCTGCACACCTGACAGCTCCCGCCCTAATACTTCCTCTGCACACCTGACAGCTCCCTCCCTAAATACTTTCCATTCATTTTCCATCTTTCTCTTAACCCTTCCCCCTATGCCAGCTACTTTAATCACGCTACCATATCTCAGTGACGGTATAGTGACCCAGGAGGTTCCCTGAAAGTTCACTTCAGGGCTGTGATGGTTAATCCTTGCCCGTGGTGGTGCTGGCAGGATTTTTGGTATAATTTCGGTATTGGGCACTAAAAACAAAACAAATTTAACTTACATACATCTTGTAGATCTCTTCATTCTGCATACTTTGAGTTCCAATTTCCCATGGCGCAATTAAATTATAATGGCGATACATATAATACCAAAAAATTACCGTTGTTTCAGCCAGAAACTGTTAAGTTAGGTTAAATTAAATTAGGGTAGGTTGGGTAAGATGTGGGGTTTGATTTAGTACCATGATATCAAGAAAAGAAAAAAACTGATCAATACTACTGCAGTGCAAGACGGAGTGGTTTATTTGCGGGTTGGGACGGGGTTGGGCGCTCACAACTGAAAATAAACATTGATTTTTACCAAAAGAGAATGCCAGATTAATTCAAACACATCATAACTATTCAGGAAAATAAAGTTTCATCCTCAAAATCAGTGGTGTCTAATAACAAAAATTTACCAAAAATTCAGCCTGCGCTACTAGGGACGAGGGCGAACCATCATTGCCCTCCATTAGGACCATACAGGGCCAACCATCATTGCCCTCCATTAGGACCATACAGGGCCAACCATCATTGCCCTCCATTAGGACCATACAGGGCCAACCATCATTGCCCTCCATTAGGACCATACAGGGCCAACCATCATTGCCCTCCATTAGGACCATACAGGGCGAACCATCATTGCCCTCCATTAGGACCATACAGGGCCAACCATCATTGCCCTCCATTAGGACCATACAGGGCCAACCATCATTGCCCTCCATTAGGACCATACAGGGCCAACCATCATTGCCCTCCATTAGGACCATACAGGGCCAACCATCATTGCCCTCCATTAGGACCATACAGGGCCAACCATCATTGCCCTCCATTAGGACCATACAGGGCCAACCATCATTGCCCTCCATTAGGACCATACAGGGCCAACCATCATTGCCCTCCATTAGGACCATACAGGGCCAACCATCATTGCCCTCCATTAGGACCATACAGGGCCAACCATCATTGCCCTCCATTAGGACCATACAGGGCCAACCATCATTGCCCTCCATTAGGACCATACAGGGCCAACCATCATTGCCCTCCATTAGGACCATACAGGGCCAACCACCTGAGCCCTCAAGGAAGATAATAAGCCTAAAGGTGCTAAAATATAACACTGTTCGTATGAGCCGTTTTTCGTAAGTCGAACATTCGTAAGTCGGAGATTCTCTGTATTCCATGGCCATCCCCACACTAGATCTGTGTCCGACCTTGGCCACCCTAGTCAAATTTTTCTGGCGCCGCCAGTGCTACTATCTAGATCAAGGCCCAAGCTAAGCACCTACGTGAATTTATGAAGGTGACTCACACTCCACACTCCAAGCCAGCAGAAAATGGAATTTTTTGAGTTTTAAAATATATAAGGATACATATTGAGTAATCATAAAGTACACCTTCCCGTATCTGGAATTTTCCTGTATCTTGGTCCTGATGATGTCGAATAAAGGGATTTCCACGGTAATGAGTATACTAACAAAACACTCCAACTTCATTTCACCTTCTTTGCTGAGCTGCTCATTTGGACTGTGAAAATGCACCAATGCTATAACCATGTCTAACTCAGTATGACTCATGTTCAAGGCAAGGAACTGCAGCACGTCAGCACTGTAGGCAACCACGGTCACAGTAAGAAACTGGATAGTGTAAATGTGGCATAATAGAGTATTTTCTTTTTCATGATTATCCCTTCCAGTTCGTCATATAGTAGTAGATATTACACCATTTATGCAGTTTACATATACATGGCTTGTCTGTTACCTTCCAGTTAAGCACAGAAGTGGTGAACTCTCTGTATCAACTTTATTTTACGTATCTTAAATATGTAAAAATGCTAAGAGATGTATATCACTGCCACGATAGGGTAGGTCATAGACCACTGTATACCTGGACTGTTCACGCGACAATGTTTTGAATTGTGGGGCTGCATAGGGGCCCGCGGGGCGACCGACAAAGAGATATAGTGGTCTATGGACTATCATATAGACTTTGTTTATCAGTATATATGGTATACTGTAATCTTTGTAAATGTTTGTTCTATAATATTATCAAATAAAAAACAGGAAAACACGCTAAAGAAATGCCATTACGAGACTATGAAGAAATATGCATGAACTTTGTGAATGTGAATATTTAATATTCACTTAACTCTTCGCCATTTAAAACTTTGCGAGTCAACTTTTATCATGAAGGGTATCAATAGAAGCGCAATTTTATTAGCTTTCCATTGATGTATTTCGTTATCTGATAAATTAATTAGAACCATGCATAAATTAGCGTTAAATAAATAAATAAAATCATCATTCGGGTAATTTTCCCGATTGATGATGTTATTTATTTACTTATATATTTCGTTTTCTGATAAATGAATTAGTACCATGTATAAATTAGTGTTGACTAAATAAATAACCTCATCAATCGGGTAAATTACCCGATTGAGGATTTTATTTATTTAGTTAACGCTAATTTATGCATGGTTCTAATTCATTTATCAGATAACGAAATATAGCAATGGAAAGCTAATAAAATTGCGCTTCTATTGATACCCTTCATGATAAAAGTTGACTCGCAAAGTTTTAAATGGCGAAGAGTTAAGTGAATATTAAATATTCACATTCACAAAGTTCATGCATATTTCTTCATAGTCTCATAATGGCATTTCTTTAGCGTGTTTTACTGTTTTTTATTTGATAATATTATAGAACAAACATTTACGAAGATTACAGTATATCATATATACTGATAAAACCAGTCTACACTACCCTCCCGAGTTTCGCGCTTGCTTTCTTCCGGAGGCATAGCGCGAAACTCGCGGATCGCGAAACTCGGGTATTGAAAACACTGTAAAAATGCTTATTTAGTCCGGCTTCTTTTTTTTTTTTTTTTTTTTTTTTTTTTTTTTTTTTTTTTTTTTTTTTTTTTTTGTGTGTGTGTGTGTGTGTGTGTGTGTGTGTGTGTGTGTGTGCCTACAGCGCCGTTAGGCAGTGACCTCCAGGGGTGGGATGGTAGGCCCTGGAGGTTAACTTGAGGGCTGTGTACCTACCTTATTTTACAGCTTATAAGACTCACTTTTTCCCCCAAAAAATATCCTGAAAATGCCCCAAGCCCCTGTCCACCCAGCAGTGAATAGGTACTGGGTGTTAGCCTAGGGTTTGTGACCCGCCTCCCGGGGTGGTGGCTTCCCCCAACACTACGTAGAGAAGAGGAGGGAGGAGAGGAGCTTGAGATTGAGCTTGAGTTGGGAGTCACCCAGCGGATGCTGTTTTGGTCTGAGTGAGTGAGCTTGACACATATCTTGTCAGCTGATGGTTGTGTGACAGTGCTATACGGCAATAACACTGTCACAATGCCTTCCTCTCTTCTCTCCTGTCTCCTCCAGTACCTCCAGAAACCACAGTACCACACACGTTATGGTTAATCACTTATAAAGGAGTATTTTGTGGTAAATAAGTAAGGAACGGCGGGGGTGTAAGGTAAGGCGCTACTTATTTCGAGGTGTTACCTATCTTATGCGACACCGGCTGCTCCTGTAGAGAAAAACACAAACAAATGGAAAAAAACAAAGCAAAACTACATACAAGCTATACTAAGCCTATTATAATACTATACTAAGCAGGAAGGTAGGAAGACGTGTCCCGTACGTCTCTTAAGAGAGGCTGTAGGCACACACACACACACCAATATAAAAAAAAAAAAAAAATATTTTTTTTTTTTTTTTTTAAATGCGAAACTCGGGGATATAATGCGCGAAAGTCGGGATGGTAAGAATTTAGGACTTGGCGCGAAACTCGAGGATCGCGAAACTCGCATAGCGTGAAACTCGGGAGGGTAGTGTATATGATCCGTATATATATATATGAATTCGAGCGGCCCTCCGACTTCGGGCCCTTGCGCGACAGGCCGATATTCCGTGCGCAGTCCAGGTATACAGTGGTCTATGGGTAGGTATATCACTGCCACGATAGGGTAGGTATATCACTGCCACGATAGGGTAGGTATATCTGCCACGATAGGGTAGGTATATCACTGCCACGATAGGGTAGGTATATCACTGCCACGATAGGGTAGGTATCCAATAGGCTAAAATTTGAATAATGGAAAATCATCACTTGTACAAGCTCAAAATAACTTTGGTAAACTTTAAGAAATACAGCTTCTTTTGCTTTCATAAACTTGTTATCTTTACAGACTGCACGAATTTGATGCCCAGGTGGCAGCAGTAAGAAATGGGATGGCACGTGTGATCCCGGTGCCACTGTTGTCCCTCTTCACAACGTATGAGCTGGAGACCATGGTGTGCGGCTCACCTGATATTCCTCTGAACCTCCTGAAGAGTGTGGCAACATACAAAGGTGACACTGAACTAGCTGTAAAGAATGATTTATCGTTTTGTATGTTGACAGCATATTAATTATTGAAAAAGAGGGTTACTTCATTGTTGATTGGTGCTGAGTATTATACAGGAGAGCATCAATATATTCATCATCATCTTCGTTATATGCTATTCTTTTCTTGACTTCATGCTGGGATTGGACGTGCTATGGCTCTTCTCCATTCCCTCCTGTCCTGTGCCATGTCCTGCCTTACTCCAACCATGTACCTTAACATTCTGCAGTCAGCTCCCTGTAGCTCACCCTCTACCCTAAATAGAGAGAGCAGTACAAGCAAGAGTGAAACTGACATGATTAAAATGGAAGGAAATAGCAAGTTTGTTGATAAACAAGAACATACCAATGAGGTACAGAAGACAAATTTTCGAGGTCTGTATGTGACCTGTCCTGACTTACAGTGCAAAAACATGGACACTGACAGACAGACTGACAAGTGTGCTAAAAGGAACTGACTGCAGAATGTTAAGGTAGATAACTGGAGTAAGATGAGATTTAATCCCAAGTGAGGAGGTAGTGAGGAGATGCAAAGTGGTAGACCTCTTCGTGAAGCTGAGGCAAATGAGACTTCGGTGATTTAGTCATGTAAAAAAAAAGGGATGAAGAGAGTTGTGTAAAAACAACCGAAGCAATGGAGGCGAAGGGACATCGTACACAAGGCTTACCCAAGAAAACCTGGAGAAGCTATGTTTTGAAAAGTTATGAAAGTTATGAAAAGGCTGGACATTTCAGAAGACTTGGCACAGGAAAGAATGGAGAAGAACCATCATATAGTCAACCCGAACATGAAGTCGGGAAAAGAAGGAAGTTAAAGGAAGATAATGATGATCTGTGATTATATATCTGATATAATTTCAAAATGTCTACTGTGTCTAGCTAGGTTAGGTTTAGGTGGGGTAAAAAGGGGTGGTTTAGGCTTAGTATTGGCGCTGGGCTCCTACATTAACACTTTTACGATGGTATGAGAGATTCTGTTTTAGGAAATGTGGTACATGGACTTGCTATATCAACCTTGTCTTAGAAGGGCCCACTGCAATATCAAGATTTTAATATAATTAATTCAACCCATAAAATGACACAATTGAAAACAAGTGTAATTTGAAGACAGGGTCAGGCTAAACTACCTTAGTTTTAATTGCCCTCATATAATTTCTTAACATTGCCTTAGGTAACTCTGTACTAATGTTAATCCCACAAAATATCACTATGCATTTTGTCATTCACTCAAAATACATTCATTTGACTTGTAAGTAAGAAATTTCATGTTTTAGTGAGAGTTCTGGACTTTTGTTCTGTCACCCAATATTTTTAGTATCACATAATGTTTATTCTAAAACAAAATTTCAATTGTATATCATCTACATAACCTACATGACCATTATGTATTAATAACTGTTGCTTGAAATCATAATAGGCACCAATAGAAGGAGAAAGATTGAAAAATAGTAATTTTGATTATCATTACAAAATTTAGAAAATATAGCTTACTGAGTACGTATTTCATGCATTAAACATAATATTCTAGGAGTGGAGGCAACAGCACCTTTAGTTCAGTGGTTCTGGGAAGTGATGGAGGAGTTCAGCACTGCTGAGCGCTCCTTATTCCTGAGGTTTGTTTGGGGTAGGACGAGGCTGCCTCGCACCATCGCTGACTTTAGAGGACGAGACTTTGTGTTCCAGGTGAGTTACATATTAACTTTAATATGTGGTAATTAGTGTCTGGTGATCCTGTCAGTCTTTTGAGCTATCATTTCTTCAGTTTTTCTATTTATGTGGTAATTATATTCCACATAACAGGACTTTTCTTTCCTTACAATCAGCCATTTGATTAATATCTGGGATGGCACCTGAGGAAAAGCAGATTCAATCAATCAATCATTGGGGGCATACACCGGGGGGCGCGTGGTGACCCCCGGGAGTGGCGTCTTAGGGTGGGCGAGGCGATGCGCACCCTGGTGTATGCCCCCAGTGATTGATTGAATCTTAATGGCAACTTAGGGTCCATTATAGTCTCATAGAAGTTTGGGCAATTTACAGTACATATACTTGATCACATATATTTGAGGATCATTAAGCTTAAGAAGACTGAGTAAAAAAGTGATGTTATGTAGTAGACACCTTCTGAAGTCCCGTATTAGCTTAGTATTTGCTCATATTTGTGTTTGAAAAACACATTTTTGCTGGTCACCAATCACTGTGCCATGTGATGGTCTAATAGTTACTGACATGCCACACCTGATGGTAAATCACTGTATTGTCACACATGAATGACTTGCCTCCTAATTTCCAGGATACTGAACTCTACTTTCCAAAACAGGCTCATAATGGTCATTCAAACCCATCTTAAATTCTCTGAAATTTATTTCATGATTTAAGAGGTGATATAAGGCAAACATTTTACATATATTCTCACTGACAGACATGATAGTGGTGGTGGAAATCCATGAATATCGTAAACTTATGTTTAATGTTTAGTAGAGTCACATAAATCACAGTGGAAATGGTAGTTTATGATTAATGCAAGGTTGTTTGCATTAGTTTTGGTTTAGCATACTGAGAGGTTGGAAGTTATGGTCAACAAAACTACATAGGAAGATGAATGACATAACAATTAAGGGCCTCTGTGATCTTATAAGCCGAAGAACTTTTCTGAAAATTCTTTCCAAATTTATTGCTATGTTTTGCATCATATGATAAAAACTATGACTTTTCATTGTGATTATTTCTCTTAACGATAATGCTGTCCTACTCCTGAATATGAATGCTAAATGCTCCTGCTATGAATTTCTTGGAGCTCACATATGTACCTTCATGATTTTTTTCTCTCTGATGACCCACATGTACATATATACATACATACATATATATATATATATATATATATATATATATATATATATATATATATATATATATATATATATATATATATATATATATATATATATATATATTTTCAAGTGTCATGAAGAAAAAGGGATTTGAGAGATACTATTGTACAATTTAAGTACAGATCTAGTGGTGTTCAGTAAACAGGTGACTTCCCAATTACACATATACAATCTTTTGTAGAAGTAGATCATATTTGTTCAGAGGTGTTATTTCTTCCCTTCAGGTGCTGGATAAGTACACACCTCCGGATCATTTTCTTCCAGAATCATACACATGTTTCTTCTTGCTCAAGATGCCACGATATTCATGCAAGGTTAGTTATATTATATGTATTGATTTAACAGAACTTGTCATGATACATCCTACAACTAAATAGATATATATTGATAAACATTTTACAGAACGATCGTAAATCTCCACAAGTGTATTTGTGCATATATACAATGGTCCAGTGGGTTTCATGGTGTATCAGAGAGAGAGAGAAAAAAAATAAAGTGTTTGTGTGTTCTATATCAAGACTCCACATGAAATCCAAGCACACATTATGTGTATCCAAGAGATGTGGTTCGAGCAATCATATTTTAAGTATAGCAAAGTTACATGGGCTGGTTATTTATTTATGTTCAGTATGCTATTCACGTTCTCTTTAAGTATCCATCATGCCCACAATGCAGCAGGTGGTATTTACATATGTCTCTCTCTCGCTCTCTCTCTTTTTTTTTTTTTTTTTTACATAAGTGACCTTGATAATGTAACTTTTTACAGGTATTTTCCATTTTATTTTTCCCTTTTTTTTCCTACCAGATATTTTATTGTCATCTATTTCATTTGATTTTCTTCGTTTTATTTATTCTTGTTTTCTCTTTGATATCGTTGCCAAGCGTATTCTTTGTGTGTGTGTGTATTTACCTAGTTGTAATGTATTTACCTAGTTGTATTTACCTAGTTGTAATGTATTTACCTAGTTGTATTTACCTAGTTGTAACATACAGGAAAAGAGCTATGCTCGTACTGTCCCGTCACCAAATCTACTATTATCCAGCTTTGCTTTGAAGTTGTGAATATTCTTGGCATGTGCTACCTCCTTATCCAGGTTATTTCACAGTTCAATGGATCTGTATGAGAAGCTATATTTCTTGATACCTCTCTTGCATGTAGTCCTTTTCAACTTCTTCCAATGACCTCTCGTATATCTTTCCTCCCACAAAAACAGATCCACTCCATTACAAAATTTCCAATCCCTTGGAAACCCTGAACACAATAAATAGATCACCTTCTTTTCTCCAGGGTTGGTAGATTAAATTTTAATCTTGACATTCTTTCCTTGTACGATAAATCTCTTAAGCTTTAGACCATCTTCGTTGCCGACCTCTGTATTCTTTCAATCTTTCTTATATCTTTCAGATATATCAGATTGTAGTTAGTGATACAGGCTTATAATTCATTGTTTTTTCCTTGTCCCTCCCCTATTAATTGGAACTTCATTTGCTCTCTTCCAATCGCAAGTTACTTTACCTTTGCTAGCAAGTTCAAAATAATATCATGTATTTTACCTGCCAATTCCTTACTACACTCAGTGCCGGGGGGCCTGGGGGGGTACGTGCCCCCACATTTCAGGACTGTGCCCCGCATTTGAATAACTAGATAAATTTGTAACATACTGAGAAAAAATAACCGATAGTTTTAATAAAAAAAAAAATTCTCATAATGGATTTATAATAACATGATGCAACAAATGTATCCATAATATATATATATATATATATATATATATATATATATATATATATATATATATATATATATATATATATATATATACAGGGAGGTCCCGTTATACGAGCATTCGATATACGAGAATCCGATGATACGAGATGTGTAAATTAGGGTCTATTTTCAATATACGAGATCGAAAATCCAATGTTATGACATTCAAACTGGGGTGAGTAAAATTACCAAGTTATTTACTAAAGTAAATTACAAGTTATTTACTAAAATTATAAACATTTACTGACTACTATATATGATTTTACCTAAGGTTGTACGATAATCAATCAGAAAATAACGTGCAGACTGGCCAACGACTGCTCGAGACTGGTATTAGCAGAGGTAGGAAGTCTCCAGGCTCACTTATTATTGTTTGGTATGCTATGAAATATCATTTCTCTAGGTGAATGTAGACATATGATTGCATTTGGATGGATATCATTCATATATATGAGTAAAGAGATGAAATACAAGCAAGGGACTCATCCACGTTTGGCAGCGCGGCCTTTGGCAGCAGCAGCAGCAGCATGAGCCGGCCCATGAAGCCCGTGAGGTGGATATCAACACCATTTGACCAAGGGAGATAGAAGTCTTTGGTAATATTTAGTAGGAGAGCGAGAACCCCTTGAGGAATCCTATGATCCCTGGTGATATCCTATGGTGCTATCACAGGCGTGGGAGCTGACTGTCTTCTTCAGGAAGGCACAGGTGAGGCGGATGACGGCGGGTTTTTACTCAAAAGTTTTGAGTGGCGGCGCCGCTGGAGCCGCCACCTCCTCCGCCACGGTAGGTTTGGGCAGGATTAAACGTCTTATTACTCGTTATAATACAGCTTAGTGATTATGGTGAGATGTTATATACACTTGCCATTATCTATATCAATGTAGCACTGTGTTTCACCTTAAATAAGGGTGATTTAAAGATGTTATGATGGAGGTGACTGCTGGTGGGGCAGTGAGTGACGGAGAAATTCTTGCCGCCGGGCCTCCCCATATCACAAATATTCACTATTTCAACCCACATACACACCTTCTACCACCAAAACACTAGCAACACAAGCTCCTTACTTATATATCTTACTACCTGATACATTAAAACTCCTTAAAACGCAAGCATTCCAAATAAAACGAGAATTAGTTTGATATGACGGGGACAGAGGGCGGAGAGGCAGTCTGGCATGCCATTCTTGCCCGAAATATGTCTCGCTGACTTGTGATTGGTCGAGAAGTTTTAAAAACAGATTATCATTGGCTGGTGACTGATGATGAGCTTGATGACATCATTTATGTTTTATGTTTAATTAATGTGCAGTTATGTTATTTTGTGTGGTATTTTGTCTTTCAGAATGGTTTTCTACAGAATAGGTAGTACAATGTGGGTAATATAGACGCTGTGTGTTTGTTGTGTTTGCTAGAGTTTATTTTAGCTTGAAAAACATGTCTTTTAAAAAAAAAAAAAAAAAATTGATGGGGTCCTGGAACCAAACCTATATTTTACCATTAGTTATGTGTTTCGTTATACGAGATTTCGCTTTACGAGTATGCCAGGTGGAACCTAACTGCTCGTATCTTCGGGACCTCCCTGTATATGGAAACTATGGTGCCGCCCTCCTCAGATATACCATATACCTGTGGCCCCCTGAGTTCCCCCCAATATTTACCTGTGCCCCCCATTTTTACACCCCTTGTTCCGCCACTGACTACACTCCTTAATTATCCACAGTGACACTCTACCTGCACCCGGTGCTTTCCTGATATCTTGATTTTCCAACAATTTCCATATTTCTTGCATGTCCACTTGTATTTCATCCAGGGTTGTTTGATTTAAATCAAGTTGATTTTAATCACTGATTTAAATCATGGTTTAAATCAAATGATTTTCTTTTAAAATCACTTATTTAAATCATAACCTTATCATTATTTGAAAACGAGAGGGGAAAGAAGGAAAATTAAGCAAATGGGCTTTATGAACACCAATTTTATCATTGTAGTATAATTATATCATAATGAGACTAAATGAGTGGTGCGGGGGAATCCATTGTGGCACTACTTTTAGATAGCAAATTACCATGTGGCTGTTTTCACAGCACAAATATTTTTTTCTCAATTATATATATATTATATATTTTTGTTGTACTGTACAAAAAGCCACACTACTATAACCAAAAGTTGAATGTGCATGTTACTTTTGCTTATAAAAGGCCAAAGGGATATTAACCAAAGTTTAATATGCATTATGATTAATTATATCAAACAAAAAGTAGAATTCTCTTGTTTAACCGCTGAAGTAATTATTACTACAACAAAAATCCCATTGAATCCGATTAACTTCCTATTGGGGAGTCAAGTAGCAGGGATGACTATGAAAAACTAGGCCGAACAGTATTGCTACGAACGCCCCCCCTCCTTCCTTACCTTCACTATCCTCAGCTACACCTACTCCGGGCTGCTCTCTTGAGATGCAGGGAAGCAGGCAGGTGCTTAAGACAGAGGGGGGGACGCGTAGCTCGTAAACAGGGCTCGTGCTAGGAATTGAGGACTTACCAGGCTGGGTTCTCCTTCTCTGGCTGTTCACACACTCAGGGGGGAAGGGTTTAGGCAAACACAAGGGGTCCTTTCACGGTGTTATATTGAAGTAACTCACAGTACAAGTTGCAAGGTCACTCACTATAAATCTACAACACCTGACACCAATGCAACGTCACAACCCCCGACCTCTTCCTCGGCCGTCGTAGGGAGACGCTACAACAGTCACAATACAACCCCAGTACCTCTCACAGGCACACTACAGTGGCCGCCTCATCAGGCGCTACAATCCACCGCGAAACCGTGCCACCCCAGGCACACCACAGTGCCGGCTGCCTCGTACAGGTGCCGGAACACTACCACAGGGGCAATTCCTCTCCCAGGAAGTCCCCCGTGCCTCCCAACGCCACACAGTGCCACCCCAGGCACACCACAGTGCCGGCCGCCTCGTACAGGCGCTGCAACACCATCACAGGGGCAATTCCTCTCCCAGGAAGTCCCCCGTGCCTCCCAACGCCACACAGTGCCACCCCAGGCACACCACAGTGCCGGCCGCCTCGTACAGGCGCTGCAACACCATCACAGGGGCAATTCCTCTCCCAGGAAGTCCCCCGTGCCTCCCAACGCCACACAGTGCCACCCCAGGCACACCACAGTGCCGGCCGCCTCGTACAGGCGCTGCAACACCACCACAGGGGCAATTCCTCTCCCAGGAAGTCCCCCGTGCCTCCCAACGCCACACAGTGCCACCCCAGGCACACCACAGTGCCGGCCGCCTCGTACAGGCGCTGCAACACCACCACAGGGGCAATTCCTCTCCCAGGAAGTCCCCCGTGCCTCCCAACGCCACACAGTGCCACCCCAGGCACACCACAGTGCCGGCCGCCTCGTACAGGTGCCACAGCACCACCACAGGGGCAATTCCTCTCCCAGGAAGGCCCCTGTGCCTCTCAACGCCACACAGTGCCACGGGGAACGTCACGTCGCCTTACCTCACACCGCCACATCACACAGCTGGAACAGTCCATTTGTCACCTCCACAGGCTCCTCAAACCACAGGGAACTTCCTCTACCCTTGGCTTACCTGACCCTGAGGTAATTACGGGCCAGGTGAGTCTCTAAACTCCCCTGGGGACCGCATTTCCCCCCTCTGTTCGTCTCCTCTGCGCCTCGTGGCTTCTTGGGTCTCGGCCTGGGTCTGGGCCACCAAAACAAACCGGCTTCTCCCTCGAACTTGAGCTCGAGTTGTCTCTCCGGAGCACGTTCGTAACAGTATGATAATGCAAAATCAGGCAATATTTTGTGTAGCTGACTCTCATCCCAGACAGAATGATGACCTTTCATATGCCAGCAAGGAGGTTATTACCGGAGGTCAAATTAATAATAATTTGGTATCTTGGGGGGGGGGGGTAAAGCTTGCAGGACGGTAAAGGCTGCCCACTCGATCCCCCAACCAATAGGAACCACGAATGGGACAGGGCCAGTCTGGATATGTTTTCGCGAACATCAGTGCAGCCTGGGCCAGCCCTTAGTATATTTATACTGATAATAGATATAAATATACTAAGTGGGTATAACTATACTAATGGGTATAAATATACTAAGGGCCAGCCTAGACCGGCCTGGCAAACGTCGCAAAAACGCGCTTATAGACATAGGCCTATTGATGTGAAAACGTCCATCACAGAAATAGAAAATATGTAAATTCATCTGTATTTCATGTTATATGCATTTTTTTATTCACTTATTCTCTCTCTTTTTAGTTATAAATATGCTAAAGAATATTCTATAGTAGTTAGATTTCATGTAGAACATCAAATTAATAAAAAAAAAAAAAATTTATTTAAATCAAATAAATCTGATTTTTTTTTTTTTTTTTGTTAAATAAAAAAAATCAACAACCCTGATTTCATCCAGCACAGTGTGTCTAGGTCTATCTTCCTCTTCAACGAAATCCCTCTCTGGTAAAAAATAGTCTGAAAATGTTCATTCATTACTTCGGCCTGGGAATCTGGAGCATCGTATATATCTCCATCTACTTTCAATCTGTTTATTCCCTCTTTAACTTTTAACTTTATGTTCACATATCTGTAGAAGAGCTTAGGTTCGTCCTTATATATGTCTATTATATTTTTCTTGTTTCATATCTCCTCCCTTTGAACTCTTACATATTCATTCCTTTCTAGTTTATATTTTTCCCATAAGTTGTTCCGACCCTTTCATTTCAATCTCCTACAGCCTTTTTTTTCTCTTTGCACTCTTGATTTCTTTGCATTTTCTGTTAAACCATTTCTTCTTGTTACTCACTTTCTTACAGGGTTGGAAACAATCATGATTAAAAAATTTTTTTTTAAATATATATATATATACACACAAACCTCGATTTCCCGGACCTCGATTTCCCGGATATCGGATTTGCCGGACAAAATCCGAGGTCCGGGGATATGTCAGTCTCGGACAATTTTTTTTTTTTTTTTTTTTTTTTTTTTTTTCGTTGAAATGCCTGGTCCTGTTCGTAAATTGACCAAGTTGTCCGGCGGTCCGAGCGTCTCCTGTCACCCTTGGTCAGTGTCCGTGCCTCCCGCCAGGTGGCAGCATGCTCAGCGGTCGTATTGTTTACATTTGGGCACACAACATTCACGGTTCACCTGCACAGCCTCCGTCAGTCACCTGACTCCCACTGCCCCTGGTGCAAGAACATTTCTGAGACTATTGAACACTTTCTGCTGCCTCCCGCCAGGTGGCAGCATGCTCAGCGGTCGTATTGTTTACATTTGGGCACACGACACTCACGGTTCACCTGCACAGCCTCCGTTAGTCCCCTGACCCCCACTGCCCCTGGTGCAGGAACGTCTCTTGAGACTATTGAACACTTTCTGCTGCCTCCCGCCAGGTGGCTGCATGCTCAGCGGACATAAAAGTCCGCAACGGGGTAGTTGATATTGTCGGTTGCCGGACAGTAAATACTAGAGTAGGATAAACGTCCGGGGGTGGGTAATGGCATCTGCTTTTTTTTTTTTTTTTTTTTTTTTTACTTGCGATTCCCGGACTTTTCCGGTTCCCGGACCAGTGCTCCCCCCTATTAGTCTGGGAAATCGAGTTTTGTGTGTATATATATATATATATATATATATATATATATATATATATATATATATATATATATATATATATATATATTGTTACGCCGTGATGGTTGTGAGAGGCTTGAGGCGTGTGTGTGTGTGTGTCTGTATGTATGAGCAGGTGGCATGCGGTGAAGGGTGCCTCCTTCACCGGCACACAAAGACCAGGGTGACGTCATTCACGCCGAGGATTCTGATAGGTAGCGGCACTGTCTTCCCGGAAATGCAGCCACGGGATTGGCTGGCTAGCTGGCGGGGGAAAACAAGGGGAGACAGCGCCAAGAGCAGGGACGCCGCGGGGGTCAGTGGGGCGAGGGATAGGGTTGAGACAGGATCTCCGTCAGGAGCTCCTGTGCGCACGGGCGTGAAAAGCCCGCCACCCGGGGGCTGTTGTAACAGGAATATAGGCCACTGCCCGTGTAGCTCTGTGGCAGCCGGGTGAGACCGAGAGGGGGAGGCGGGCGAGCGAGCGCCGCCGCTCCGTCAGGAGAATCTGCCGCGTTGTCAGTCTTAAGTCAGTGCCTCGCATTAAGCCAGTACGTGTGTCATGTGCCATTCACGTGTGTGTGTGTCTCCAGGGTGTGTTAGACAACCATTTCTTAGGCAGCGTGACCATGTGAGTTCTCTGTTCTCTCCACCTTCAGGAGTACTGTGTATTGCGACTTCCGCTATTAAATGTAGACAGTGTAATTCCGTGTGCTCAGTGTCCTTTTCTCCGGGGGAATGATAAAGGTGCCATCAGCGGTGAGCCAGTTACTCGCCTTCAGGTTTTCTACCGAGCCTCCGTCAGGAGTTAAATGGTTACGTGGGGCGCCCTCTGGGGTGATATGAAAGGTGAGTGGGCCCAGTGTAAAATATATATATATATATATATATATATATATATATATATATATATATATATATATATATATATATATATATATATATATATATATATATATTATATATATATATATATATATATATATATATATATATATATTTATATATATATATAATATTATATATATATATATATATATATATATTATATATATATATATATATATATATATATATATATATATATATATAATATATATATATATATATATATTATTTATATATATATATATATATATATATATATATATATATATATATATATATATATATATATATATATATATATGGGTGCGTCAAGTAATAGAGGTTGAATTTCAAAATGAAATGAAGTTAACGAGGAACGCTTTATTCTTTTCCTTTTACAACAAAAACAAAGTGACAGAAAAATTATATTGATTGGACGATATCTTCATGTCGCGCAGTGACCATACTTCTTGGCCGTCGGATACATTTTCCGGTGGTCTTCGACAACTTGAAGGAGGCATTGCAGCTGGTCCTCCGACTTCGTGCGAGGGTTCTTAGTGAAATCCTGCACAAGAGCGACCCCTCGTTCCGCGGCGTCGTTGGTGACGAGAAGGCCACGTACTCGCCTTGCCCCGGCCTGGTACATGGGGTTCATCCCCCACATGGCAGGATCGACGTTGAGGAACCCTTTGTCCAGCAGATCCAGGAATTTTTCAGTGTTTTTCGTGACGAAGGAGGCAACGGTCTTGTTGTCTAAGTCAGCCTCCTCGACGCAAAACTTGGGTGGAGGTTCCTCTGATCTCTCCATGCTTCGGAGGCTGGCAACAACATTCCGCTTCTCCTCCAGAGGCATCTCATCGTCAAAAAGCGCAAGTCCAACTGTCACTTCAGACAGGTACCACATGTGACGTCCCAACGCTTTCAGCCCTGACTCTCTGATCGCCTTGTTCGTCTCTTTCGCGAGGGCTTTGTAAAGGTCAAGGTCGTTTCTTGGGGCGTTTGCTGAACACGCAGCTGAGAACCACGCTCGAATGTAGTAGCGTACGATGAAGATGCAGAACTCGTCCAGTTTTGGAGGAACTGCGGCCTTGACTGCGCGTGAACTGGACGGCCGCTGTTTCTGGTATTCTGCGAACTGAGGCGCGAAGATCCACATTTTCAGAGCGTAAATCGCTCTTGCCATCCATCGAGCCTGATGGACTGCTCCCGGCTTGTGGAAAAAGATCTTCTTGCGTCCATGAGGGATTCCACCAAGGAACACAACGGCTAGTTCTAACAATTCCCGGTAGTCGTCACGTGGGTGGTCCTTTCGGAGGTAGCCTTGGCAGAGTTTGAGGATGTCGTCCACCCAGTCCTCCTTGAGCTCTTCGTTTGCTGTCCTGTACTGGTCTTGTTCAACATACGGCCAGAACTCTCGGAAATGGACAAAGGCAACGATATCTGGACTTTGAGATGTTTCTGGGATGAGGGCCGAGAAAACAGTTCCTAGCAGAATTTCCAGCATATGATGGCGACAGGCCAGATGCAGCAGATCACGACCAAGGCTTTGCTGCAGTCGAACGCACACTCCACCCTTGGATCCCGTATTCGTCGCCGTTGTGTCGAAGCACAGCGCTCGAATTCGATCGGAGATAGCCCACTCGGATATAACGGAATGGATGGTGTTTGCCGTAGGCTCCGCTTTGCCGTCAGTGATGGGAACTGCGAGGATCTTCTCCACGCCTTCTCCAGAAAGCAGGATCGGCAGTCGGTCCACAACGCCTTAGTTTGTGAGGGATGGCATTAGTTTTCCATCCCAGTGGAGTGTGAGCGGTACATCAGGAGCAAACTTTTCTTTGAGCTCTGCAGCCTTTTCCTGGCGATGACGTTTTCGCTGCCGATTGATCGTGCTCGCGCTCAATGACAATTCTCGAGTGTTCGCTCCAAGCTCCTCCACGAATGGAAGCAGCACGTGTGCAGCTTTACGGTCACTTATGTTGGTCCGGTCCAGAGCAGCAGAAACTTGCGGGGATATGATTTTCTTCTGCGATGGTGCACGGCGGGATCGTTTTGGTGGAGGAGATGCTATCACGTCTTGCTCTTCAGGCGAAGAGGACGAGGTCAAAAACTCGAGTTCAACGGTGGCCTGCCTTTCTGCGAACGCTTGACTTTCCTGTGCAGCTCGACTTCCGTCATCGTCCCTCCGCTGCTGTGTCCGTGTCTCTTTTTCCACCCAGGCCCGATCCATACCACCCATCTTCCCCTGCCTGCCCGGCTTCCTCTGAGCTTCAAGGAAGTCACGGTCCTCCTTGATCATGATCTTGGACATGGTGTCGCGATGTGCTACATCGAACAAATTTTTCAGGCAAGCCACGAAATTGGCTCGGTTTTCTTCAGCTTGCCCTGTTGTCCGGGATTTTGATTTCTTCAATCCGTTGTACTCTTCGTGCAGACGCCGTACTTTCTTGAGGATATCACACGGATCAATGGTCGGAATATTCGCCTTAGAGTACTGATGTTGAACATTGAGTGCCGTCTGCCGAACTGAGAACGCCAAATCACGCGGGTTTAGCTTTGCGTAGTACTGCAAAACACACAGGACTTCCTCACGGTTCGGGAGAACACTCGATGGCAGCTCTTGAGTTGCTGGGGCTCCTACGAGCCATAACTTGTCAGTGGACCTCGTGGAAGACATCTGTAAAAAAGAAAAACAAGTCAATAAACAGAATAATAATAAAAAGGAGAATAAACACGTCAATAACAGGATAAACCAATACTGAAACAACTTAAAACCAAGTCTATAAACAAAAGAATAATAAACAGGAGAATAAACAAGTCAATAACAGGATAAACCTATGCTGAAACCACATCTTCCCCACAAAACTGTGCGAAGCGGGATCATGCCTTCGTTGCATGGGGTGGTGCAATAGGGACAAACTTCGAAGCGTCTGCGCGACATGAAGATGTCACGCTACAAGACTAAGATTTTGCTGGTAGTGCTTTCTCATCAATACACATGAACTGCCGGGTTCCGCGTTAAAATCCGAACACTTTCAATTTTTTGACGCACCCTAATATATATATATATATATATATATATATATATATATATATATATATATATATATAATAATAGATAGATAGATAGATAGATAGATAGATAGATAGATAGATAGATAGATAGATAGATAGATAGATAGATATATATACACACACAAACCTCGTTTTCCCGGACTAATAGGGAGGAGCACTGGTCCAGGAACCGCAAAAGTCCGGAAATCGCAACAGTCCAGGAATTATCCTCCTAAACAGAAAAAAAAAAAAAAAAAAAAGTCCGATGCCATTACCCACCCCTGGACGCTTATCCTACTCTAGTATTTACTGTCCGGCAACCGCCAATATCAACTACCCTGCCGCGGACTTTTACGTCCGCTGAGCATGCTGCCACCTGGTGGGAGGCAGCAGAAAGTGTTCAATAGTCTCAAGAGACGTTCCTGCACCAGGGGCAGTGGGGGTCAGGGGACTAACGGAGGCTGTGCAGGTGAACCGTGAGTGTCGTGTGCCCAAATGTAAACAATACGACCGCTGAGCAAGTGAGCATGCTGCCACCTGGCGGGAGGCAGCAGAAAGTATTCAATAGTCTCAAGAGACGTTCCTGCACCAGGGGCAGTGGGGGTCAGGTGACTAACGGAGGCTGTGCAGGTGAACTGTGAGTGGTCGTGTGCCCAAATGTAAACAATACGACCGCTGAGCATGCTGCCACCTGGCGGGAGGCAGCAGAAAGTGTTCAATAGTCTCAAGAGACGTTCCTGCACCAGGGGCAGTGGGGGTCAGGGGACTAACGGAGGCTGTGCAGGTGAACCGTGAGTGTCGTGTGCCCAAATGTAAACAATACGACCGCTGAGCATGCTGCCACCTGGCGGGAGGCGCGGACACTGACCAGGGATGACAGGAGACGCTCGGACAACTTTGTCAATTTACGAACAGGACCAGGCATTTCAACGAAAAAAAAAAAAAAAAAAATGTCTGGGACTCGGACATATCCCCGGACCTCGGATTTTGTCCGGCAAATCCGATATCCGGGAAATGGAGGTCCGGGAAATCGAGGTTTGTGTGTTTATATATATATATATATATATATATATATATATATATATATATATATATATATATATATATATATATATATATATATATATATATATACACATATATCATATTTAATAAACAGCGGTGCACCAGGTTTCGCACCTAATGGGGACCATTGTAATTGGCGCGAAACTCGAATCCGCGAAACCATGTGCATTGAACTTATGGGAAATACGCTAATTGGGACCCAGATTGTAATAATTTTGGTTTGGGGCACACGCAAAAAAATAATTAAGTTCCATCATTGTGTAGATCTTTTTATCCTGCTTACTTTGAGTCTCCATTTCCCATGGCGCAATTAAATAATAATGGCGATGCACATACTGCCGAAAATTTACCGTTAATAAACATCAATAAACATTAATCATGTTTACCTCATTAAACATGCGTTTATGTCAGCATTACGAGCACCTTTGTCAATTTCAAATTTGTTGTTTCATATCGTCGTCGTACTTAGGTTTCTTAACCCCCATTCGGTAGTCACGCTTCAAGCTCGCTTTCCCAAATTATGTTCTCTGGTTTACGCCCTTTATCACTGTTCCCGCTATTACCTAACCAAAGACTACTCTATACTGGACTTGCTACTCGTGCCCCGCGCCAACCTGCCCATGACCAGTGGAGGTCAGTTTTGCGATTCCTGCCATTTTTTAATATCACCCCTATTTCCCTTCCTAAGGTTTATCAGTATATATGATATACCGTTATCTTCGTAAATGTTTGTTCTATAATATTATCAAATAAAAAACAGTAAAATACACTAAAGAAATGCCATTATGAGAGAGTGAAGAAATATGCATGACCTCAATATATACAGGGAGGTCCCGAAGATACGAGCAGTTAGGTTCCACCTGGCATACTCGTAAAGCGAAATCTCGTATAACGAAACACATAACTAATGGTAAAATATAGGTTTGGTTCCAGGACCCCATCAATTAAAATAAAAAAATAAAAAATGAAAAAATATATAAAAAAAGACATGTTTTTCAAGCTAAAATAAACTATAGCAAACACAACAAACACAGAGTCTATATTACCCACACTGTACTACCTATTCTGTAGAAAAAGCATTCTGAAAGAAAACATAGCACACAAAATAACATAACTGCACATTAATTAAACATAAAACATGCATAACACTCACAATACATACAAGCAACAAAGACGTTGTATGTACTCTTGGGGAAGCCACGTGATACACTAGACTCGAGAGGGTAGGGTAGGTAAGGGACAAGGGAGGGGTGCGCAGACCTCTTCCACTGCCCACAAACTCGTCTCTGCGCATCTGAATCATTGTACATCGTCCAGGGATGTGAATTGTTGTAGGCCACATTGTCGTACCGAGCCACCAGAATTATCATATTTTCAGATTGATTATTTTTATCGTAAACCTTAGGTAAAATCATAGTCAGTAAATTACTTTATAATTTTAGTAAATAACTTGTAATTTACTTTAGTAGATAACTTGGAAATTTTACTCACCCCAGTTTGAATGTCGTAGCATTAGATTTTCGATCTCGTATATTGAAAATAGACCCTAATTTACACATCTCGTATCATCGGATTCTCGTATATCGAATGCTCGTATAACGGGACCTCCCTGTACTTAAACTCTTTGCCATTTAATATTTTGCAAGAAAACATTTTAGATGCTAGCGATAGAAAGAAGCAGATTTTCATTAGCTTTCCATTGATATATTTAGTTTTCTGATAAATTAATTACCACCATGCTTAAATTAGCGTTAACTAAAAAAATAACATCATCAATCGTATCGGCAAGTAAAAAAGTGTTCAATGAATACAGTAGACTATGGCATATCAGTATAAATGATACACTGTTATCTTCGTGAATGTTTGTTTTATAATATTATCAAATAAAAAACTAAAATACAGTAAAGAAATTCCAGTATGAGACTTTGAAGAAATATGCATGAACTTATATTCACTTAAACTCATCGCCATTTGATATTTTGCGTGAAGACATTTTACATGCAACATATCAATAGAAGCGGAACTTAATTAGCTTTCCATTGCTATATTTCATTTTCTGATAAATGAATTAGAACCATGCATAAATTAGCGTTAACTAAATAAATAACATCATCCATCGGGTAATTATCCCGATAGATGATGTTGTTCTTTTAGTTAACGCTAATTTATGCATGGTTATGATTCATTTATCAGAAAACGAAATATAGCAATGGAAAGCTAATGAAAATCCGCTTCTCTTGATATGTTTCATCTAAAATGTTTTCTCACAAAATATTAAATGGCAATGAGTTCAAGTGAATATTAAGTTTATGCATATTTCTTCACTCTCTCATAATGGCATTTCTTTATTGCATTTTACTGTTTTTTATTTGATAATATTATAGAACAAACATTTACGAAGATAACGGTATATCATATATACTGATAAACCATAGGAAGGGAAAAGGGGGTGATGTTCGAAAATGGCAGGAATCGCAAAACTGGCCTCAACTGGAAATAGCCCAAAATGAGTAGCAAGTCCAGTATAGAGTAGTCTTTGACCTAACCTACTTGAACCACCAATAGCCCCATTAGCAGCAACAGATGACATACCGTAAATTGCGGCGTACAAGTCGACCTCAAGATTATTAGCTCAAGATTACGGGTTAGGGTAAAAATGGTCTTGGGGCCGACTTATACTTGCCGTATAAGTCGGCCCCAAAAACATGGTAGGGTACTGGTAGGCCAAAGCTGACAGTCTTTACCCCCGTAGTGTATGGTCACAATATATTTGTAGATCAGAATTACTGGTTGTATTGTTAGAGTGTGAGGTACGATGAGTTGGGCGGACAGCGCGGGGAGGCGCTCAGTGAGCGGCCGGGCAGTTGGAGTGGCGCATATTGTAGTTGTCTGACTGGCCGGTTGGGTTCAGTGGCGTTCCAGTCAGTGTTTACAATGTGCCATATGCAAGAAATTTTCTCGACCCGTTGCATCGCGTGGCGGCAAGCAAGAATCAACAGAGGACAACGCAACGCGTCGAGATTTGAGTCCACTGGTTGCGTTCAACATGCACCACTCATGCACCCCGCTCTGTCCTTATTCCATCATATTTCTTCCCAGACAATTACAGGTGAGTTTCAACATAACCGAGAGTAACATGCATACCTTGTGAATGCACACGTGTCATAATTAAGGTAAAATCAGGTCCAGGAAGCCTTATATGGGTGTGTTAACTTGTGAGTAAGCCGGGCCGCGGTGGAGGTGGAGGTCAGCCATTGTGTGGAGCAGTATTGGCTCCACAAATATGGTTCAAATATACTCACAAGCATCACTGAGGCCCATTTTTTCTACACCAACGCCTCAGACAAGTGGCGAACACTAACTAAGCTATTATTTTAATGGCAGAAATGATAAATTACACTAGTAAAATGTATTAGGTATGTGTAAAACAATAAACATACTGATGCCGTCTTGGACTCGCTTGTGTTGGTACGACTGCACAAATCTCCACTGGCCGGGCATTTGAAAACAATTCTTGACTATCCCACCCGTCAAGATACGACGGTCGGAAATATCCACCTGCAGGGATTTGACGACCATTCTTGCATTTAGCCTAATCTGTGTATCAGCTGTTGGAAACAGCCTATGGTTTTGTGTTGATATTAACTGATTTTTTATTATTATTTTTTTTTTATATATTAATCTGTGTTAAATATGTTGAGTAAGTTCACCGAACACAAGTTTTCGTTGGAAATATTTGTGGTAACCTGCCGGAGTTACGGTAAGTGGTGTACAGCGATTGTTAGTAGTGCTGATCCACTTGTTTGCCACTCGGTGGTAAAGGTTCGCATTTTATCCTTGCCATATAAGTCGACCCCTAGTTGTGGAGAGATTTATTCAGGCTCAAAGAGTCGACTTGTACGTTTCCATTTACGGTAATCAAGCCAAACGCAGGTAGAAACCACAAGAGTTACATAGAATTGAGGTACTCACACCCTCACAGGGTGAGTGTAAACATGCTCTGTATTGTATAACAAATGTTTGATTTGATCTTGAATAATCTCTTTCTACCTCTGTATCTCCTCTCATCTCCATTTCATGGACAACATGGTCACTTTTTGTGAAGAGGCACAAGTTGTTTATATCTTTCCCCATATGTAATGTTTGTATAAAATATAAATTTAGTCTGTAGGGTGATCCTCTCCCCTATATCTTTTATTTTCTGTTAGCCATTGTATTATCATATTGTTCAATACCATTTTCAACAATCATGCGCATCCACTTCCTACGATTTCAAACATTTCCCACCTGACTTCATAACAATTAAAATCCTCAACCATAGGTACTCTTTTTCTGCTTATTATTATTTGGTCTAACTTTTAACATTTCATCTGGAGGCCAATAAATTGTTTATGAGGGGATTTATGCAACCTTTTTTTTCTGTGATTTTCCCTTTTTCGCCTTTGTGCACTTATCACTTCTGCCTTTTTGTACCTATTCTATTTCCACCAATCTTATTTTTTACTATCATTATCATCACATTTTTTCGACTCTTTCTGTTTCTTCTCCATGAATTATAGTTATCATTTTCCCCCATGTTGATCTTGACATCCTCTAGTAATTTTGTTTCCAATAGGCATACTATATCAGGATGTTTCTCTTTGATATAATCAATTAATTCCAGTTTTCATGGGATGACCCCATCCATATTTGTATACATCGTCTTTATCTTTCTCTCGTCTCCTGATTCATGCCTGTTATGATTTTTTTTTTCTTTCATTTTCCCATCCCTCAGTTACATATAAAATTCTTCTCATCCTCTATCCTCTCGTAGTTATATTTTCTTTCATTTCAATTAACAGCTCCTTTATTTTAACACTCTTTTCTTTGTTTTAAAATCTATTAATCCATTCTGTTTTATACTCTAACTTGTCATTTAGTTTTTCAGTTCTTTGTAAGATTTCTATTGCTGTCAACTGTGTATTGAATTTAATCCAGATTGTTGCATTTAATTCCCCTTGGGTTTACCTCTTATGTCCTGAATGTCAAGCCATGTTCTGAGCCATAAGTTTTCTGCACTATAACTGTTTTACTCTTTTCACCCTGTTTCCTCCTTTTCCTCTTCTTTTTCTTTTTTTCTTCTGCTACACGTTCAATATTAATTTTCTTCAGTATCTAAACCTGACATTGTAAGTACTATGTCCTCTATATTAACACCATCATCTTGTCCTTCTAGTACCTGCTTCTTGTGACCTTTTTCTCAACTCTTCAAATCGTGCATGTTACTCACCAGATCCTGAATAACTTTTCCATTCATGGACAGACTTTCTTAATAGAAGACAAGTAATTTTATGTGTATTTGCCCGACTGGTGTGCAGAACAGGTGTAAATGCTACTAGCCACATAGGGGTTGATGAGAAATTATACATCAGTGATAATGATAATGATGTGTAAAGGCCAATCATGGCTTTAATATTCAGATTATGCATTTTCAATTTTGCAGTGGTATTTACGCATTTGCTTTTTTTTCTCCTTTATTACTTATACCTCTTTCTCTAATTCTCAATTAATTGCCTTTCAAATAATCTCTATTACTAATTGTCTCCCCTTTACTTCAGGCTGTGCTTCGTGAGAAACTAAAATACGCAATACACTTTTGCAAGAGCATTGACACGGATGACTATGCAAGAGTAGCCATGACTGGAGCTGGTGTAGAAGACAATGTATCTTCAGAGTCTGATACAGATGACTGGGACTCCATTGGCAGTGATGAACCCATGGCTGACTGTGTCTCCCTCTACTCTACATGATTCATGTAAATAAGTCCTGCTTCACCCCACAGCTGGGCAGGGCATTACTTTGAGTTTTCTTACCGTTGTATTTGCATACATAAAAGACTTGTATGTACAAACGTCTTGATATACTCCTTGTACTGAAATATAATGAAAAAATAGAATATAGAAATAAGATACAGTGGGTCCACAGTTAATCAAGATGCTGGACAAGCCATGTGGGAGGTGTCATAAGACTCGCGGCGATGTGGCTGATTGGGAGATATCTTGTTTTGTTTTTTTGTTCTTAGAAGTCAGTGTTAGGACACTTGGACAATAGCAATCTTTGCTCAGTTTGAGGATGGCTTGGATACAAGATTAAATTGTTTAAATGCTCTGAAAGCAACTATGCTACTTCACATTGAATATAAGTTGGATCACAAAAAACCCACACTATGTAAATAATATTAGAAGGTAATGAATGGCAGGCAGTGCCGAGGGTTTTTTTCTGTTAAGGAGCAATATATGACAATAATGTTCATAGCTACAGATTTCATGTAGCCAAAGAAGGCATATTAGCATATGTAAAATATATGATCTTACTTGTCACTGTGAGATTTGAAATCCCAGTGTTATCCATATCATACTTCCTTGAGTAGGTAGATATGTTCAAATTTTGACTCTTGTTCAAGTCATCCTATGACACTGACTTCTGTGCATTGTGTTATATTAGATGATGCAAGTCAGTTTCTTCACTTGATATAGTGATCCCAACTTAATAACTCACCAGTGCAGTTTTTCACATGTGCATCAATAAGGTTATGTGTATCACTGAGTAGCAGCTGTGTGTAGGCACAGCAGACTGCCTTGTGGTGTTAAGATGGCTCTGAAAAAGCCTAATCAACTGAAACTATCAGTCACCACAGACTGGACAAATATAATGGGATGCCGTGCGAGCATTTGTCACTGTGACAGCATATCTGCCGTGACACTGCCATATGAAAGGTTACATATGAGTATTCAATTGATTGCAGTTAACATTGAGATATTAGACGAGTGTGAATTGATCTTAAGGCCTAGTTGAAAACTGTACCACCACCACCAAACACATTGATATGCTGGGCTGTTTTGCCAGGAAGCTTGAGGAACTTCAACAACACCAACTATAACATTTATTGGCAATCTTTGATCATCACTAGGCATATTATATATTGATTGATTGTACAGTGGCAATGCATCTAATGGGGATTTTTAATCAGAAACTACATCATTTGGACATACTATAATGTAATGAACATAAATATATCAGAAGCCGTAAAAACCATTGGGTTAACCTTATGGCGGAATCGGTTACGCGCTGGTCTCGAGTGCATCTTCTGATGTGGTGGCGGTTCGAGTCCCCGCGGGGCAAGGAAAAAGGAAATTATTTATTTCCGAATTGTGAATTACCAGCCTGAGTCCACTGTGCTGTGGAGAAGGGACATATGTTATGTTTCCTATCGCACACGTGAAGACTGATGTAAGTACTGCCACTAGCTGGGTGGTTAGGTCTGCATCAGTGTAAATGAGAGTCAATGTGTGTCGAGAAAGAGACTGATGTTGTGTTCCCTGTCGCAAGCAAGAAAGAGAAGAGAGAAAATAAAAAGGAGTAGTAAGACAAGAAGACCCCCCCTCCCCCCCTGCACAATAAGAATTTTTAAAAAGATTAGCAGAAAATCATGAAACAAATATTAAAAAATTTCATAAAATAGAAAAAAGTACATAGGAACACCATATGTATATTATGAAAATCAATGTACACACCTTCACTTTGGCAAGGAGACATTTGTGTGATGAGATGTAGCAAGGTGGACTAGCTTGCCAACCTAAGAAAGGAGAATAATGCACAAAGTGTTGCACCACATGCATCATCTGAATAAACAACAAATGTTTACAGCATTTCAGAAAGTTTACTAGGAGACCCAGGGTGGCACAAACTTGCCGTATAAAAAATGAAGTTGTAAAATTATGGATGCATTAACAGTGGACTCACTGTATTTGTATTATATGATATATATGTATATGCTACTGGTTCACATGTGTTAGTGACGCATTCTTCATTGTGTATTCATTGTCATTGCAATGTAATTCCATCTCAGTAACAATAAATATAATTCACATTTCCATCTTCAACAACCTTCAGCCCTTTGGAGTCTGTTCATTTAAGTTTTTTACCATTTCTTTCCCTTTAAAGTTAGATTAAGAGAACCGTCCACGAGATTTTTCATAATGAATAGATGTGGCTGAGATATTTTGCCATTGATGGAATGATTACCCTTGATATATATATACAGTACCCTCCCGAGTTTCACGCTTGCTTTCTTCCCAAGGCATAGCGCGAAACTCGCGGATCGTGAAACTCGGGTATTGAAAACACTAAAAATGCTTTTTTAGTCCGGTGTGAGGTGTACCTACCGTATTTTACAGCTTATAAGACTCACTTTTTCCACAAAAAAATATCCTGAAAATGCCCCAAGCCCCTGTCCACCCAGTAGTGAATGGGTACCGGGTGTTAGCCAAGGGTTTGTGACCCGCCTCCCGGGGTGGTGGCTTCGGCCAACACTACGTAGAGGAGAGGAGAGGAGGAGGAAGAGGAGGGAGGAGAGGAGCTTGAGTTTGAGCTTGAAATGGGAGTCACCCAGCGGATGCATTCGGTGAAGCCTTTAGTCCGGCGTTCTCTCACACACGTATTCTGTCCTACGAACGATACTTGATCTTGATCTTGATATTACAGGTGGCCTTTTCTTCATAGGCCAGGCCATAGACCACTGTATACCTGGACTGCGCACGGAATATCGGCCCGTCGCTCAAGGGGCTGAAGTCGGTGGGCCGCTCGGATTCATATATATATATATATATATATATATATATATATATATATATACGGATCATATAGACTGGTTTATCAGTATATATGATATACTGTAATCTTCGTAAATGTTTGTTCTATAATATTATCAAATAAAAAACAGTAAAACACGCTAAAGAAATGCCATTACGAGACTTTACGAGATGAGAGATTACATTAAGAAATATGCATGAACTTAATATTCACTTAACTCTTCGCCATTTAAAATTTTGCGAGTCAACTTTTATCATGAAGGGTGTCAATAGAAGCGCAATTTTAGTAGCTTCCCATTGCTATATTTCGTTATCTGATAAATTAATTATAACCATGCATAAATTAGCGTTAACTAAATAAATAAAATCATCAATCGGGTAATTTTCCCGATTGATGAGGTTATTTATTTAGTCAATGCTAATTTATACATGGTACTAATCATTTATCAGAAAACGAAATATATAAGTAAATAAATAACCTCATCAATAGGAAAAATTACCCGATTGATGATTTTATTTATTTAGTTAATGCCAATTTATGCATGGTTATAATTAATTTATCAGATAACGAAATATAGCAATGGAAAGCTACTAAAATTGCGCTTCCATTGACACCCTTTATGATAAAAGTTGACTCGCAAAATTTTAAATGGCGAAGAGTTAAGTGAATATTAAGTTCATGCATATTTCTTCATAGTCTCGTAATGGCATTTCTTTAGCGTGTTTTACTGTTTTTTATTTGATAATATTATAGAACAAACATTTACGAAGATTACAGTATATCATATAAACTGATAAACCAGTCTATATGATAGTCCATAGACCACTATATCTCTTTGTCGGGTGCCCCGCAGGCCCATATGCAGCCCCGCAATTCAAAACATTGTCGCGTGAACAGTCCAGGTATACAGTGGTCTATGGCCAGGCCTTTGAATCGGTGTTGCATAAAATAAGTAGCACCTGACCTCACCCCCCCCCCGCCGTTCCTTACTTATTTACCACAAAATACTCCTTTGTAAGTGATTAACAAGGACGTGTGTGGTACTGTGGTTGCTGGAGATACTGGAAGAGACAGGAGAGAAGAGAGGAAGGCATTGGAGGTACCGTAGAGAAGGGAGGAAAGCATTAGTGTAGCGATTAGTTAGTAAGAGCAAGGATTGAGTGATCTAGCTCTGTACACGTCTTATGTCTATGTTAGTGTGCTTTTATGTATGACAAGGCAGGTGAAGGGATTATCTTGTTAAAAATTTCCATCTATGTCTCTCTCGATTAGTCTTCTTCTTGTGACCTTTGACGCTTAGTATCTCTTCATAGGTTCTCTTCAAACTTTGTCTGCTTCGTTAACAGATATGTCAACTCTTCCCTTGTCTATTTCACCTGGGATACTAAAACATTTTAATTTGTTTTGGTCTGAGTGAGTGAGGGCGTCAGCTGATGGTTGTGTGACAGTGTTATACGGCAATAACACTGTCACAATGCCTTCCTCTCTTCTCTCCTGTCTCCTCCAGTACCTCCAGAAACCACAGTACCACACACGTCATGGTTAATCACTTATAGATGAGTATTTTGTGGTAAATAAGTAAGGAATGGGAGCGGCATGAGCATCTAGTCACAGGCGTCACTATAGAAATTCTGTCTGCCCCACCACGGGCGAGGGCCAACCATCACAGCCCCCAAGTGAACCTCCAGGGCCTATCATCCCACCCCTGGAGGTCACTGCCTAACGGTGCTGTAGGCACACACACACACACACACACAGAAGAATGACCATGTGCTTATTGAATTTGAAATAAATTATAGCAAAAAAGAGGGGAGAAGAGAAGAACACAAGAAAGGAAGATACAATTATGGAAAAGCAGACTTTGACGGATTAAGAAAATTTTTCGGAGAGACAGACGGGCGTAATTCCCATGCAGCAAAGAGTACCCAGAAAAAATGGGATGAGTTCATCCGAATTTACACCGAAGGAATAAATAGTTATGTTCCAAGGATAGTTATCAGAGAAAAGAAAAAGAATGAATGGTTTAACAGAAAATGTGAATTAGCAAGACTAGAAAGAGAAAAAACATGGAATAGTTGGAGGAAAAAAGGTGGCAGCAACCTTTGGGAGAAGTACAAAACAACTAGAAATGAATATGCAAGAATCCGAAGAGAAGAAGAAAGTAACTATGAGAGGAATATAATAGAAAAATGTAAGAACGAACCAAAACTTTTCTATAGATATATAAATGGAAAAATGAAAAACAAGGAAGGAATAGATAAGCTGAAGGTAGAAGGCATAGTGTATGAAGATGCATTACAACAGGCTGAGGTAATGAATAAGTGCTTACAGACTGTATTTACAAGAGAAAGTGAATTTAAAATGAAAAATATAATAGCAAAAGAAAATATAATGGAAGACATAAAAGTAGACGTAATAGAAGTAAAAAGGCTAATGGAAAGTCAAGTTGTGAGAAAAGCCCCGGGTCCAGATGGAGTGTCGAACTGGATAATGAAAGAGTGCAGTAACCAACTACAGGAAAATACCTTTTATCCGGATACCCAACAACCGGAATAACCCAATAACCGGAATTTGTGGCAGGTAAGTAAATAGTATTAAAAAATAAAAAAGTAACGAAATATTTAACTTTTAATTTTGCCGCCGTAGACGTGAGCACCACCTATCGCCACCTGTTTATTCCCGCCATAATGCGCCATGCGCTATGATAATTCAGTGTTTATCAGTCCGTGGGCAAGGTCAGTGCTACCCGACAACCGGAGTGGTATTTTGAGTCATCCCACATACCACCCAACACACCACAACACCCCACACATACCAACCAACACACCCACCCACACAAACCACCCGTGTATGTGGGTGTATGTGTGTGTGTGTGTGTTGGGTGGTATGTGTGGGTGTGTGTGTTGGGTGGTATGTGTGTGTGTGTGTTGGGTGGTATGTGTGGGTGTGTGTGTTGGGTGGTATGTGTGTGTGTGTGTGTTGGGTGGTATGTGTGTGTGTGTGTGTGTGTGTTGGGTGGTATGTGTGTTGGGTGGTATGTGTGTGTGTGTGTGTTGGGTGGTATGTGTGTGTGTGTGTGTGTGTGTTGGGTGGTATGTGTGTGTGTGTGTGTGGGGTGGTATGTGTGTGTGTGTGTGTTGGGTGGTATGTGTGGGTGTGTGTCATACAATACAAACAATCATACAATATTATGTTTATTTTTAGTAAATGCATCTTTCGTAAGTATACTTACCCATTAACCGGCTACCCGGAAGTCCGGATATATCCGGATAAAAGGTATTTTCCTGTAGCAGGAAAGTTACATAGTGTAATTGAGAGTTCACTCGAGGAGAGCAGAGTCCCGCTTGATTGGAAAAGAGCAAATATTGTGCCAATTCACAAAGGAGGAGACAAAGAAGAACCACTAAATTACAGGCCAGTATCATTAACAAGTGTAGTAGCAAAAATGTTTGAAAAAATTGTGAAGTACAGATGGTTGAAATATTTGGAAGAGACAAACACACTCGCAGGTGGCCTGTTTGGATTTAGAGGAGGAATGTCATGTACAACGAATTTATGAAGCTTTTACTCGAGAGTGATCGATGTGACACAGGAAAGAGAAGGGTGGGTCGATTGCATATACTTGGACCTAAATAAGGCATTTGACAAGGTACCTCACAAGAGACTACTCTGGAAGCTAGAACATGTAGGAGGATTGAAGGGTGGTTTGCTGAAGTGGATGGAAGACTTTTTGAGCAACAGAGAGATGAGAACAGAAATAAAAGATCAGAAGTCAGAATGGTGCAGTGTGATAAGTGGAGTTCCTCAAGGATCAGTATTGGCCCCAGTGATGTTCTTGGTCTATGTAAATGATATAACAGAGGGAGTGAACAGTTATATGAGTTTATTCGCTGATGATGCTAGATTACTAAGAAAAGTAGAAAGTAAAAGTGAGGATTTACAAAAGGATCTAGATAAGATTTTCAGATGGAGTCAACTATGGGAAATGGAGTTTAATGCTAAACAGTGTAAAGTGATGGAAGTGGGCAGTAGCAAAAAGAGACAGAGAGGAAAGTATTCGATGGGAAATGAATGGATAATCAAAACAAAGGTCGAAGAAGATCTGGGAGTATGGATTACGGACAACTTGTCACCTGAGAAGCATATAAACAAGATCACAGGAGATACATATCAGTTGCTAAGGAATATAAGAATGGCATTCAAATATCTGGATGAAGAGATGATTCAGAAATTGATAACATCTTTGATTCGACCAAGGTTGGAATATGCGGCAGTGATTTGGTCACCACATAAAAAGAAGGATATAAGGAAGATTGAGAGAATACAAAGAGCAGCCACAAAAATGGCTCCAAGCCTGAGAGATTTACCATATGAGGAAAGACTTTCTAGACTAAAACTCCCAACTCTTGAGAAAAGAAGAGAAATGGGAGATTTTATAGCAGTGTATAGAGCATCAATGGGTCTTGAAAAAATTGATAGAGAAGATCTGTTTGTGTGGGACGATAGAAGTGCAAGAGGTCATGAGAAGAAATTGAAAAGGACAACATGCAAGAGGGACATAAAAAAATACAGCTTCCCGTATAGAAGCATAGAAGCCTGTAACAACCTTGATGCAAAAGTGATTAATGCAAGAAGTATTCAGGACTTCAAAGGCAAACTGGATAATAGTAGATTTGGAGACGGGACAGTACGAGCATAGCTCTCTTCCTGTATGTTACAACTAGGCAACTAGGTAAATACACACCAAAAAAAAAAAAAAAAAAAAGTACGAAGCAGCGCGAAACTTGGGGATATAATGAGCGAAAGTCGGGATGGTAAGAATTTAGGACTCAACGCGAAACTTGAGGATCGCGAAACTCGCATAGCGTGAAACTCGGGAGGGTACTGTACTGTATATATATATATACAGTCAAACCTCGATATAATGGACTAAAGGGGGGGGGGGGAGTCCGTTATAGCCGATTATCCGTTATAGCGAGGGTATTTTCCCAAGGGGGGAAAAATATATGAAAAAACCGGAAAAATTGTTAAATAAATGAGAAATAATTACAAACACAACCAGACTGTGTAGCTATGTTGGGAGGTAAACAGTGACTGGCACTACATGCTGAATTTGGTCCGCTCCTACACGTGAAATAAATAAGAAATAATCACAAACACAACCAGAACGTGTAGCTAGTCAAGCTCAAGCTCTAGTGAAAGGTAAACTAATTACTACGAGCCAGATTCAGCCGTGGCTTCCAAAGGTATTGCTTATTATCATGACTAATGCTCATTATTATATATATTATATGGTTGTGAACTGCAGTTCTATACACGTGCCACTATTTAGGTCAGTGTAGCACTGCGGGTCGCCTTAGATAAGGGTGATTTAGGGTGTTGAGGTGACAGGGAGACGTAGCAGCGGCCATGCCATAACACTAATAGTCACTATTCTAAACAATACACACCTTCTACCACTAAATCACTAGCAACACAGGCTCCTTCCTTATAATATTATATCTTAATATGTGATACATCAAAACTTCTTCAAACCCAAGCATTCCAAAATATAATGAGAAAATACAATAATGTTGAGTTGACAATTCGAGCGGCGATAAGCGGTCTAATATGAAAAAAAAAAAAAAAAAAAAAAAAATCACACAAATGGAGTCCGTTATATCCGATGTCTGTTACATCGAGGTCCGTTATATCGAGGTTTGACTATATATATATATATAATATATAGATATATATATATATATATATATATATATATCATATATATATATATATATATATATATATATATATATATATATATATACAGTACAGTACCTTCCCGAGTTTCACGCTATGCGAGTTTCGCGATCTTCGAGTTTTTTATTATATATATAATATATATAATATATATATATATACTATATATATATATATATATATATATATATATATATATATATATATATATATATAATATATATATATATATATACACAACCCTCATTTTCCCAGACTATTAGGGGGGAGCACTGGTCTGGGAACCGCAAACGTCCGGGAATCGCAACAGTCCGAGGCCATTACCCACCCCCGGACGTTTATCCTACTCTAGTATTTACTGTCCGGCAACCGCCAATATCAACTACCCCGCCGCGGACTTTTACGTCACTTTGTTGTTGTTTTTAGGGCTGCGAGGATCCCTTGGGGAACATTAAGAGCCCTGGTGATGTCCTATGATGCTATCACAGGCTCTGTAGTTGACCTGTCTTCCTCAGGAAGGCACAGGTGAGGCAGATGACAGCGTGTTGCCAGGAGAGGGGGATGCCAGCCTCCTCCAACAGGGTGGGCAGGTCAAAGGTGGTGACGTTCAGGGTGAGGAGTTGAGAGCGTAGCACTACACGGTGGGAGTGGAAGGGCGGACACTGCAGCAGAAAGTGTTCAATAGTCTCAAGAGACATTTCTGCACCAGGGGCAGTGGGGGTCAGGGGATTGACGGAGGTGGTGCAGGTGAACCGCGAGTGTCATGTGCCCAAATGTAAACAATACGACCGCTGAGCATGCTGCCACCTGGCGGGAGGCGCGCAGACACTGACTAGGGGTCACAGGAGATGCTCAGACCACCGGACAACTTTGTCAATTTACGGACTGGACCAGGCATTTGTCTGGGACTCTGACATATCCCCGGACCTCGGGTTTAGACCGGCAAATCCGATTTCCGGGAAATGGAGGTCTGGGAAAACGAGGGTTGTGTGTATATACAGTCGACCCTCAATTTACCGGACTAAAAGGGGGGAGAAGTGGTCTGTTAAAGCCGATTGTCCGTTAGTGCGAGGGTATTTTCCCAGGGGTGTGAAAATATTGGAAAAACACAGGAAAAATTGTGAAATAAATGAGAAATAATCACAAACACAAACAGACCGTGTAGCTATGTTGGGAGGTAAATAGTGACTACATGTATACTACATAGATAGTGACTAAATAGTACACTACATGGATTTAGCACGCTCGCCCACGACTGCTCGGGACTGGTATTAGAAGATGTAGTAAGTTTCCAGGCTCGCTCATTACTGCTTGGTATGCTATGAAATATCATTGTTCTAGGTGAACGTAGGCATATAATCTCATTTTAATGGCTATCTATCATTCATATATATGAGTGATGAGCAAGTTTGTCTGCAGCTGCCGTGATCTCTACCCCACGCACCTTGACATTCACTGATCGCTGTTGAACATACCACTTGAAAACTGCTTCCTCAAGCTCTTTACTCTGAGGAACTTTCATGTGTTGTCGAGAATGTATTACTCCTTTCCTATCCTTACTTGCATCAACATTGAATTTCACAGCATATTCTCCTGAGTTTGTCCTTAAGCCTATCATAAGTATACATCTATATAAGTTCACATCTCCACGACTCGTGTCGGCGACTGGTCACGACTTGCTGAGTCATCCAGTCGGTGCCGACTGCAGCCGATTTTGAGGGGGCAGAAGCTCCAAAATCAGCGTGGTTGGCTCGGGTCGCCGAAGTTAGGCGACTAGTCGGTGACTAGTCCGCGATTGTCGGTGATAGTCACAGACATTGGTGCACTAAAACAAATTTAACCGCCAATATTGGGTTGCCGTCATGCGCCGACAGTCGCAGCATGACGGCAATCACGGTTGTCGTTGTGCGGCGACAGCTCCCAGCCATACTGCGACTGACACCTAATATGGCAAGCCCCTCCACAGACCGTAGTCGGAGCGGCGAGGAAGGAAGGAAGGAAGGGAGGGAAGGAAGGCTGTTACGGCTACTCCTATCAATTTTGTAGAGTTTGAAGGCTACACTTTCATCTTGGTGATTGCTTACTATGTGTCTCCAAATATTTTTACCTTGCATGAGAGAGAGAAGAAAAAAAAAATGCCTCAAAATATTTTTTACCTTGCGTGAGAGAGAAAATAAACAGATAATCAGATTACAAATAGACATACTGCATTCTCATTGAGAGACACACAGACAGAGGGAGAGAGATATTTAAAAAAAAAAATTAGTATCAAGCGTTTAGTATACTATATATATATATATATATATATATATATATATATATATATATATATATATATATATATATATATATATATATATATATATATACTACAGTCAACCCTCGATTTAACAGACTAAAAGGGGGGGAGAAGTGGTCCGTTAAAGCCGATTGTCCGTTAGAGCGAGGGTATTTACCCAAGGGTGTGAAAATATAGGAAAAACACAGAAAAAATTGTGAAATATATGAGAAATAATCACAAACACAACCAGACCGTGTAGTATGTTGGAGGTAAACTGTGACTGGCACTACATGCTGGATTTGGTACGCTCCTACACGCTGTGAAATAAATGAGAAATAATCACAAA
Source organism: Chionoecetes opilio (assembly GCA_016584305.1). Classification (NCBI taxonomy): domain Eukaryota; kingdom Metazoa; phylum Arthropoda; class Malacostraca; order Decapoda; family Majidae; genus Chionoecetes; species Chionoecetes opilio. The sequence goes on from JACEEZ010022299.1 coordinate 674,258, forward strand.
CAACCAGACCGCGTAGTTATGTTGGGAGGTAAACAGTGACTGGCGCTACATCAGGGATTGGCACACTCGCCCATGACTGTTCGGGACTGGTATTAGGAGAGGTAGTAAGTATCCAGGCTCGCTCATTACTGCTTCGTATACTATGAAATATATCATTATTCTAGGTGAAAGTAAACATACAATCGCATTTTAATGCCTATTATTCATACATATGAGTAAAGATATGAAAATACAAGCAAGGCGCTCATCCACGCCTGGCAGCGCGGCTGCGGCAGCAGCAGCAGCAGCAGCATCATGAGACATTAGAATCAACCCAAAATGAGAGAAAAAGGAAGAAAAAGTCTCCCGTAAAGTGATGAGTTATCCCTAAAATGTTGGTGTTTTCTCTCACCGTCTGGCTAGTGAAAGGTAAACAAATGATCACAACTAAAAGAAACAAGGAAAAGAAAGAAAACTAAAGAAAGGGCAAAGAAGGAGATATGTGTCAAGATCGAGCTCGAACTTGACAGACCTACAAAGCGATCTTAAGCAAAATAGGTCACAAGAAGAAGAACAACAAGAAGGCAGACACAGGCCGTGGCTGTCAAAGGTATTGCTTATTATCATGACTATTGCTCATTATTGTATATATTATATGGTTGTGATGAGCTGTTCTATATACACGTATCACTATTTAGGTCAGTGTAGTACCGTGTGTCACCTTAAATAAGGGTGAATTAAGGTGTTGAGGTGACAAGGAGACTGTGGAAATTATCCACTAAAACCGCTCTCTAATTTTGAGAAAGGTATTAATTTGAATGGTGGAATTTGGCGCCTACAACCAGGAAGGTGGGATACGAATACAAATTCCACCTATGTATATATTATTATAGATTTGGGTATAAATTAAGATGTATTTAGATATAGTAATATAATTTTGGTGGTATTCACCTATAATACCACAATTAATCAAAGGACTAACATTATATAAGAATTGTGAGGAACTTCCACGTATAGGAATAAACATTATTGGAACGTGTTCCACGTGTAAGCTCCAGCTGTCTTGAAAGGAGTTGTAGTCAAGACATTTGTCATGAGTTAGCAGCTACACCATGAAGTTGTAGTCAGTCTTTGATTGTACACCAAGGTGTAGTCAACCTCATATTAATATGAGTAAACTTTAACCGATCAATCGGTTAAGACAAGGACGAGGTGTAAAACACATCTTATAAAATCACGACCAGCTGTGAAAAGCTACGTCAACCAACCAGTCCGCGACGCCATTACATTCCACAGCCAGCCGCTCTGCCATTCTGTGTACCACAGAGTCTCACCAACACTCCCTCAAGATAATGATCTGCCTTCATAAACCTCAACCCATCTGCCACTGCTGAGTATACCTTAGTTAGCGTCTAAATAGGGTATCTGTGCAGCTTAGGTAGATTATGGGTTAATAGCAAGGTGAGTTCACGTTAATTGATATTATAATTTCAACAGTTTGTTGTCGTCCATCAGTTGATGGGTGATAATTTCAACATTTTGGTGCCCCGAGTGAGGATTATCTTTGGGAATGTCTAGGGTGAGCGTAGTGGGTCACAGTTTATGTCCTCGGCGACTGGCCGTGGAAAATGTGGATCTCAGGCTTTTTCGAGCACCAGGTGGCCGGGCTGATAAATTTAACACAGACACGCGTCTCAATGCAGTACTTGAGTGGCCTCATGACCTCACAATCCTTTTTCTGGGAGGCAATGATATAGATGATGAGTCATCACAAATAATATCAAAAGTTTAGTGAAGAAAATAGAGGAGAAGTGTGGCAGTCGTGTAGGAGTGTTTGATAGAGCCTAGGAAGACCAATCGATCACCTAGACATCACCTGGTGAGCCAACTCAGCTATGATAGGGTCAAAGATGCTATAAATAGGGCCTTGAAGAGAGAATTAAAAGGCTATGCAGTAGTACATTTTAACGCACAGCCTTTTGAAGCAGATCTCTCTCGAGATGGCGTGCACTGGACTAGGCGAGGTTATTTTGTAAAAGCCAAGTTTATAAATTTCATAAAGTATAAGAAAGGGGAGTGGGATGCTATCCAAGCACTAGGTGGATACTGGTCTGATACAGAGATAGAAACACCAGTTTCCCCGCTCCCTTTGGTTTAAATAATCCTGGACTTGGCCGCCATAAACAGGCCGCCGTACTCGCCCGCCGTACCTGCCCACTGAGCCACAGACAGCCACCATACAGGCCGCATTTAAGCCACCATACAGGCCGCATTTAAGCCACCATACAGGCCTCATTTAAGCTACCATCCGCCAACAATGTTTGTGAAGTTAGTTAAATTAAATAAAGTGGTGGATGGTTATAGGCCTGGCTCCGCGCCTTAGTAGGCCGAGTCAGCGGCACATCCACCCTTAGAATTATATTAAATTAGGGAACCCTAACTCATAAACTTAAATCCAACTTGTTATTTTCTTCTTCTTTTTTCATTTCATCTAATCAATTAAAATCATGGCGGAAGGACTAAAGCATTAGCGGCTAAATTAGGATGGCTTACACGAATATATAAAAAGTGTGAGGTAGCAGTTGGGACTATCCCTATTGACTATAGTAGTTTAAAGTCAGGACTGCTAATGCTAAAAAATAGATGGGATAATTATGAAGAGCCTTACTTACAATTACTCGGAGATGAGAGTGAAGAATTAATTAATTATGAGACCAAGTATGATCAAGAATGTACCAAATACATGGAAACAGTAATCAAATATGAGAACTTAGTGCGTGATCAGAAACCCACAGCTAAAGCCTCTTTACCTCAACTTAAATTACCAGATTTGTCATTGCCCCATTTTAAGGGTGAGAATTGGTATTCATTCTGGGATAAATTCAAATTGATTGATGATAGGACTGATCTAACAGAGGTGCATAAATTAACCTAGCTATTTGTTAGGTCAGTTGAGAGGTTCTGCATATCTGCTGGTAAAGGAATTAACAGTAGAAAATGCCAATTATAATGTGGCACTCAAGATTCTTAGAGATAATTATGAAGATAAAGATCAGTTAACAAAGAATCTTTTCTGCAAGTTCATGGATCTACTGAGCCCTTCTCACAATCACAGAGAATTGGAAGAGTTCAGAATAACTTTAAATTGCACATTAAGAGCCATTGAAGCTCATAAACCCTTGACAGAATCAGACTGGATGGTTAGTATCATGATATGGAGAAAACTACCAACCGGGATGCGAGACCGCTTAAATCAGAGGTACAATAGTAATTACTTCATGTCAGTCAGTTATCACTCCTAGCATATATATTAACTTGCATAACTATTACTAGTGAATTACACCTAATTATCAAACAAGTGTCACGCGTATTATAACTTCCATACAGGATATGTGCATGTAATTAACATGAAAAGAATCAGTGTATTTTTAGAAACATTATAAACATATAATTATATATCTATGTAATATATATATATATATAATTATACGTTTATCTTTCCTCCTCTGTTTCACCGTGAGACCCATGAACACCTTGCACTCTCGAAGTATGTCACAGGACAAATGCCTAGTTGTCAGCATAAAGTATAGGATCAACAAGAAGTGATAAGAAGCCAGAATCACGAGGAGGAAGAGGAGAAGCCCTCGGACATCGACACTACAAACACGCTCTGCTCACTCGCTCCATCCGACACTCCCTGGCTGTGCTCAAGACATTCATTGTACTTGGTTGTAATCTCTACGCTCCTTACTGGACTCTAAATAAATGTGTACAAAGCTGGAAGTACCATTTTAACTCATACCAGATAAGTTTCTACAATTATCAAACTTATATTCACGGTCAAGCAAATAGAGGAGGGATTATTACAAGAGTGCAAACATTTGCAAGGTATTGAGCAGGAACACCCCCACAGGGAGAGTGAGATAACTAGACCTAAAGTTAATCAGCGATATCAGCCACCTTTAGAGTTTAGAGAGCCCTCATTGGTGGGTAGTTATCCCGCTCCTACTAAAGTTACGATGGGAGGAAAACCGGTAGATAAGTTTCAAGCTAGTCCAGCCGGTAAACCATCACCAAGACCTACTTAAAGAACAGGTGCCATTCCTAAATCTAGGGTTATTACAAGTGAAGTCAGAAAAAAATGTGCTTTCTGCGAGGAAGAACATCCACCCTCCACTTGTAATATATACCCAGATTATTCCACTAGGTACAAAACGTTAATGGACCTGGGAAACTGCCTAACCTGCCTTAGCGGTAAACATGCAATAAAAGCCTGTCCTATTAGTCTGGGTACTTGTAAGAAGTGTAGAAAATCCATTCATCACATAGCCTTATGTCCTAATGGTGATGGGAGAATAGACCCTACGGTTGTTAAAATGGCAGTAACTAGTATGAGTAGTTCATCCGCTGTCCCTACGGCAGAGTTGAAGGTGAGCCATAATGGTAATTCCGCCATTCCGTTAAAACAATGTTTGACAGTGGTGCACAAAGATCAATTATTAGTGGAGAGATAGTTGATCTATTACAACTACCTATAATTAGTAAGGTGAACTTAGCCGTTTCAGGCTTTCTGGCCAATAAAGAAGCTCAAAGTTTTGACATTGTTCGACCACTAGTCCAACTGGGAAATGATCAATGTAGGGTAGCTGCTGTAGTTAATGACATTGGTATAAATTTAACTGTAAAAGGACTTAAATCTACAGCTGAAACTTTGAAACAGAAAGGTGTTAGACTAGTTAGAAATACCTTTGAAGATGTTGATTGTCCATACCAATTAATAATAGGCGCTGATTATTTTGGGCGATTCCTAAGTAAGGTCATCAAAAGACATAACATTTCCATGTTCACCAGTGCCGGTGGTGATGTTATAATGGGACCTATCCCACAAACCACTCACCAGCCTAAACAAGAGGAATGCATTCCTAGTCATGCACAACCCCTCTTGGTTGCTAGAATAGGGACTCCATTAGTACCCACTCAAATCAATGAGTTATTGGAAGAAGGGGATATCCCCGTGCACAAATTATGGGATCTAGAAACTAGCGGTATCATACCTGAACAGTTACCTAAAGAGGATCAAAATACTCTAGATCACTATGATCACACTGTCAATCATGCTAATTGTAAATATGAAGTAGGTCTACCTTGGTAAATAAATGCCCCTGTGTTACCTTCCAATTATCACATAGTTAAGAGCCAATTAAATAGTTCAATAAGAAAACTGAGGAAAAATCAGTCTAAATTGGAGTGCTATGATAAGATCATTCAAGATCAATTAAAGGATGATTTTATCGAAAAACTGGAAGGAGCAGTAAATCATAATATAGGTCATTATTTACCCCACCATGCAGTGGCCAAAGATTCATCAACCACCCCCATCATAATAGTTTTCAATTGTAGTTTAAAAACTAAACAAGATGCTAGTTTAAATGACTGTCTGCAGACAGGACCGAATCTCTTGTCTAATCTAGGAGATGTCCTAGTAAAATTCAGAACAGATAAATTCGCCTATGTGGCTGACATCTCTAAGGCTTTCCTAAGATTAGGTCTAAGGGAAGAAGATAGAAATTTCACAAAATTCCTATGGCCTGAAAATATTTCTCAGGAAGATAGCCCCCTAGCCACATATAGGTTTAAGTCAGTTCTGTTTGGTTCTTGCTCAAGCCCCTTTCTATTAAATAAAACATTGCAGTACCATTTTAAGGGTTCTGATTGTCCAGAATTGGGGAAGAACTTCTATATGGATAATTTGCAGGGGACAATAAATTCTGAGGAAGAACTAATACAAATTTATAACCTGGCTAATAAAGAGTGCAGGAAGGCCAGCCTCCCCTTACAGAGTTGGAATACTAATTCTCCAAGACTAGAAGGGATAATCAGGAAGGATTTCCTTAATTATACGCCACCAGAGATCCAATCAGTGTTAGGATTATGGTGGAATGTAAAAACTGATGAATTGAGATTAAAGTGCCCAGATTTTTCTGATATAGTCCTAACAAAGAGAACACTCTTAAGTCAGGTCAGCCAAGTATTTGACCCCTTGGGTATAGTGAGCCCAATAAGGGGTAAATGTCTAATACAAAAGGCCTGGGGAGAACACCTCGATTGGGATACCCCCCTAGATGGGAAATATACAACAGAATGGGAGACTATAAAATCTGAGTTCAATAAGATAAATGAAGTTCACATAATTAGGAGAATAAATGCTGATGGGCGACAACCCCAGCAACTACACATATTTTGTGATGCTTCAAAAAGTGCATACGGTGCAGTAGCTTATCTTAAAGCAGGAGAGGAATGTAAATTAATTATGTCTAATGCTCGGGTTGCCCCAATTAAGGCTAGAACATTGCCTCAAATGGAGCTGACTGCATTAGAATTAGGCACTAAATTAGCTCAATATCTAAGCAATTTATTACAAATTAATGAAGTATATATGTGGACCGATAGTGAAATTTACCTACACTGGGTTAGTGAAAAATAACACAAAAATCCCTTATGTCAGGAATCGTGTTGGTAAGATAAATGATTTAGGTTCCACATTTCACTATAATCATGTTGCTACCAAGGAAAACCCAGCTGATATTTTGTCCAGAGGAACAACTATTCTCGAATTAAATACAGGATTATGGTTTAAAGGTTCTACCTGGCTGAAAAATAATAATGAATGGCCTAATCAAAAGGTCTATAGTAAGTCAGACATATCAGAAGATATAATTATGGAGCCTATATTGATCCCAGATCCTGTTATGGATATAAAAAGGTTTTCCTTATTAAGCAAACTATTAAAGACTACTAAATTGGTCTTCAAATTCATAAAGTGGGATAGTTCTGATCCTTTGAAGTTTTGGGTTAGAACAATACAAAAACTGGAATTTCCTGAGGAATATCAGGGCAGGGATGCTCGAAAATCCCTCGTAAGGGACAACTTACGAGTGTATGGCTACAATAACCTTACGAGGGTGGGCTGAGGGAGATGCTCGTACCGAGCCGTCACTCCCGTACGGTTATCGGTGGCCTCTGGGTGGGGAATATAGGGATATTCTAGGGATATGTGTGGGAAAATTCTGCTAACCAATCACAGAGCAGCGCCTCGCATGACGCGCCTTTATCTAGCCAATCATCATGCTCTCAGCTGTCAGGGAGCCCGATAAATAAATTTAAAGAGACTTCAAATGCCGCTGTTGTGCTAAAATGGGCCCCTTTCGGAAATCGTCCCGCGGACGCTTATTTAACCTAAATAACTCTACAAAACTTAACACAAACCTATCATAAACCTTACCTAACCTAAACCAGACCTAAACATAACTTAACCTAAACCTAAAAACTATGTTTGCCGGTGTTGAGCTAAGATCGGCTGATTTCCGAAATAGGGCCGATTTTAGCACAGCACCGCCAGAATGTTACGATAATACATAGCCGCCATATTAGCCTTTCAGCGTAATATTCTCCCACTGATTACTACAAAGACGTACCCAGGGTATACCTTGATGCGCTGATCATAAGTTCGAGTCCCGCGTGCCCGAAATAGTATCTATAGACCACTGCTGGCCCGCGCCGTACGTATGCCGTATCCGTGGCCCTGGCGGTACTCTGTTATAGTGGACGAGAACTGCGCGTTCGCTCTTTAGGTCAGACAAGACACACGGGGGGCTAACACCTCACTGTGACACACGTGACACTTGTGTGCAAGGATAGTATAGCTTTATAATATCCTTGCTTGTGTGTATACGTGCGTGTGTACTAGTACGTCAGGACATTTGATACCACCAACCACACCGCATCATTATAGCGGCCAAACTTGTATGATGAACTATACGTTTTGATTCAAGAAGTCGACCGATATATATATTTAATATATAGGTTTGCCCTGATATGAATTTATTACAAGTATAGGTATTGTATGTTAAATATGATATATATGGAGTCAATGAAGCAATAAACACATCACATTTCAAACAGGCAAGCATGAAATGGCTCTATAATACACAATAAACATAAAGTATAGTGATACAACTTGTAATTTATTGTTTGTTGATGTCTTGTTGCTTCAAATTTCACTCCCTTAGGGAGTTAAGGGTGCTCCCGACCACCCTTAGCCTCGCGGTCCCGTAGCGAGTGAGAAAACGGTTTGAGCATCTCCCTTAGAGGCGCTACGAGGTAAAACTCCCCTAGGGTAATACTTACGGGCCCGTAACTCTTTCGAGCATCTCTCCCCAGATCTTAGCCTCGGCCAGACCCCGTAGGAACAAACTTATCAAATCATTAGATCTGTACCTAGATAATGAGGGCATCATTAGGTGTCGAGGAAGAATTTGGAATGCTGATCTTCCCGATAAAACCTGCAATCCCATGCTAATTCCCAAGCGTCATCATCTTACTAAATTGATAGTGGATGCATCTCATGGGAACTCTTTACATGGTGGAATGGCTGATACATTAGCCTTTATCAGGAAGGAATTTTGGATACCGCAGGGTAGACAGGCAGTTAAACACTACCTCAAATCTTGTATCAAATGCAAGAGATATGAGGGAAGACTGATCACCTATCCCGGGCCCCCTCAACTCTCCATGGATCGAGTACAATCAATAAAACCATTTGAGGTAGCTGATGTCGACTATACTGGGGCAATAATAATTACAGGAGATAATGCTCCCCCCAAGAAAGTATATGTCTGCTTATTTACTTGCACCTCTACAAGGGCTGTTCATTTAGAAATAGCTGATGATTTAAGTGCCGAAACATTTGTTCAAGTGTTCCGGCGGTTTGTGGCTCGGCGGTCGTGTCCTCGGCGATTGATTAGCGATAATGCTACTAACTTCGTAGGAGCCTCCCCCATATTGTTAGAAATATTAAATCATCCATCAGTACAAAAATCTCTAGAGTTAAGGAAATGCTCATGGACCTTTGCTACTCCTAGAGCTCCTTGGCAAAATGGTTTCACAGAGAGAATGATTGGCATTGTAAAGTCTTGTCTTAGGAAAACTCTCCACAAGACAAAGATGGGTCTAGAAGACTTGAAAACCATAGTGACTGAGATTGAGACCCGTATCAATAACCGACCCTTAACCTACTTAGATGATTCATCAGTAAATATAGAAGCTCTTACTCCCTCACATTTAATTTATGGGAGAAGACTGGAACCCTTTCCTTTAATAGATACAAGGGAAGATATACAAGATCCTTCAATAAAAGACCCGGCTCAACATCTCCGGGAAGGTTATCATACCTAAGTAAAATTTTAAGGTCATGGGATAAGCATTCGAGTGCAGATTCTTTACTGAGTCTAAGGGAAAAGTTTTATGGGGCTCAACAGCCAGAAAATCAAAGTCCAATCAAAGTAGGAGATATAGTAATCCTTAGGGGAGATATGCCTCGTTCGCAATGGCCTCTAGGAAAAATAGCAAAACTGCATATTGATGGAAAGGGGATTGTGAGGTCTGTGGAGTTACTAGTAAGGGGACAACGATGTGTGCGGATGGTAAATAATTTGATTCCCCTAGAGTTAGCTGAAGAGAGAAATGAAGACTCTAAGTCTGCGTCTTGGCAGGCCTACTTAGGGGATTACCGACCTCGGAGGCAGCTAGTTTGCGTCTTGGCAGGCCTACTTTGGGGATTCCCGACCTCGGAGGCAAGCTGCTTTAAAGTGTAAAACCACTTGGAGAAACCTCATTAAAGGGGGTCAAATTACCTGAAGCAACCCTTCATTTTTCGCCGGCCCCAGTTGTGGAAATTATCCCCTAAAAACCGCTCTCTAATTTTGAGAAAGGTATTAATTTGAATGGTGGAATTTGGCGCCTACCACCAGGAAGGCGGGATACGAATACAAATTCCACCTATGTATATATTATTATAGATTTGGGTATAAATTAAGATGTATTTAGATATAGTAATATAATTTTGGTGGTATTCACCTATAATACCACAATTAATCAAAGGACTAACATTATATAAGAATTGTGAGGAACTTCCACGTATAGGAATAAACATTATTGGAACGTGTTCTACGTGTAAGCTCCAGCTGTCTTGAAAGGAGTTGTAGTCAAGACATTGAGGCACGAGTTAGCAGCTACACTATGAAGTTGTAGTCAGTCTTTGATTGTACACCCAAGGTGTAGTCAACCTCATATTAATTATGAGTAAACTTTAACCGATCAATCGGTTAAGACCCAAAGGGCGAGGTGTAAAACACATCTTATAAATCACGACCAGCTGTGAAAAGCTACGTCAGCCACCAGTCCCGCGACGCCATTAACGTTCCACAGCCAGCCGCTCTGCCATTCTGTGTACCACAGTCTCACCAACAACCCTCAAGATAATGATCTGCCTTCATAAACCTCAACCCATCTGCCACTGCTGAGTATACCTTAGTTAGCGTCTAAATAGGGTATCTGTGCAGCTTAGGTAGATTATGGGTTAATAGCAAGGTGAGTTCACGTTAATTAATATTATAATTTCAACAGTTTGTTGTCGTCCATCAGTTGATGGGCGATAATTTCAACAGAGACAGTCATGCATCGACCACCCATAAAAACTAATAATTATTATTTTAACAATACAACACCTTCTACCACTAAAACCATAGCAACACAGGCTATCTCCTTATATATTTTAATATCTGTTACATCAAAACTCCCTTAAAACCCAAGCATTTCCCAAAATAAAGTGAGAAAATACACATAATTATGTACAAAATCTTGAACGTCTGGCAGGAACTCTCCTCTCCTCCCGTGTCAATGGCTGAACATAAGAACATAAGGAAGCTACAAGAGGCCGTGAGGCCTACACATGGTAGTTCCTGTATATACAATGTTCTCTTATTCCTAGAAAGTTCTTGACAATTCTATTTTTCGCACAATCTAGACACACAAACACATAAGGGTGAACCATAGTAAAAAGGGGTAAGGAAGTCCTAACCTACCGGACAGATTGCGTCACATCAACGCGCCCGGGAGGGATAAGATAAGATTTTTTTTTAAATCCTATCTAGACACTTTGCAAGTACCACACTACAGGTTTTTGGGACTATACAAGCGCCGCCACGTCAGCACGAACTAGGCGGACTCGAACCGCTGACCGAATGCACAGGGACGCTGCACCATTGCGAACTCACGTCTCTACCAACCTTCCCAAACCCTGACGGGCTCCCGGGGGGGAGACTCCGCCCCCCACGCCCGGGGCGGCCAATCGCCTCCCCGGGCGACTCTTTCCCCGCCCCCCATGACGTTCTATTACACTCTAGCCGGCCCAAACACACGAGAAAACACATGAGCAGCCTGCCTGTGTAACCTACCCCCCCCCTCAAAATGTGTGGGTCCCGAAAATTATACACTATACTAATAATAAAACAAAAAATTAATCAAAAACATCATAATCCTGGAACTTGATGGGAAACGTCTGCTCCTTCTCTGTCGCCTGAGCTGCGGCAGGTCATCCGGGTTTTCTGGTCTCTGAACATCAGCCTCTGCATGAAGCTCGTCACCGTCCACGTCAGGTGCCCCTGGGTCATCTGAAAACGGGAGGTCGACTTTCTCGGGGGCCCGTGATGATGTCCTGGTAATTCCGTCCCGGTCGAGTCCTCCGCTGGCTTCGTCCTGCTCCAGGCCATCCATGACATCCCCCCGACTTCTGGGCAGTCGTGGCTACTCCAGGTGTAGCTTCCCCTTCCGTGGTACCCCTCCACAGCCGATTGACGTGCACAATCTTAACTTCCCAGCAACACAAAGACGGAGGGCCTCCGGAGGCCCTCCGTATGTTTTTTTCGGCGGCCCGACGGAAGTGTACGACGTAGGGCCGCTGGGAATTTGCCCCAGAGGTTCACCGGCGGGCCGCCCCCCAGCGGCCCGCCGTAGGGGATATGACCATTTGCCGCTGTTATATTAACTGATTGAGGAATATTTATGGTTATAACTTTCTAAGTATATTGCAGATATAGTAATGTTTTAAGGGGTGTTGCACAACCCATTTGCCGATTACTAGACTAATGGGCTGTTCACACTTATAAAGACAATACTATATAATGCAATATGCTTAGAAAATTTAACCAGAAAAAATTCCTGTGTCGTTATCCAGTAATACGATGAAAAGGAGATTGCTAGGATCATAATTGCTACGGATATTGGTTTATTTTATAAGTACAAAAAAATTTTCGTTATTGATTTACATGCTGGTGTACGTGGAACACTGAAAGGCGTGAACAGCCATGTAGAAGGATATAGGTTGCGGCGAACAACATAACAACATCCACCCACTCGTGCGTTTTCCAACTATGATTATTTTCACTCAGCAGGGTTGCCAGGTTTCGGAATGCCATATCGCCAGTTCCCGCTTCGAAACTCGCCCAAAACTAGCCAAAACCCAAAACTCCTCTCCCAGCCAAAAAAATAGCCAACTTTTTTTTTTGTGTCATTATGTGAAAGCACACAAATTTATTCACGACACACTATACACTAGCGTTCTATCAACAGGAAAATTAAACATGACAACACATCTGATATTATTCATACATTACACCACGTTAATTAGTCATAAAAGGTATAAATACGCAAGGGAGTATAACACACTATAACAGCATTAATCTATGCAAGTAAATTTTATTCATGTTAAATTATACGGTAGATAAAAAATATCAAAAAAATTAACAAAAGTGTGGTGTGTGTTGTGTGTGGTGTGTGGTGGTGTGTGGTGTGTGTCTGTCTGTCTGCCGTCTGGGTCCCCGCCCCGTGGCGGAATCCCCTCAAGGCACAGTTTTTTGGAATGGGTGACCAGGGGAAGGTTTTTAAACCCCCCTTAAAAGATGACCCCATCCCTTTTTTTTTTCTTTTTTTTTTCAGCCTTTTGCGAGAATTTTTTGGAAAAAAAGTGGCTTGCGAGAATTTTAGGAAACCTTGATGTAGGGTGTGGGTAATGAGTGAGTGAAGGGGGGGTGTGGGTAATGGGTGGGGGTGATGGGTGAGTGAATGGGTGGGGGGTGAGGGTGAGGGTGAGGGGAAAGGTGGGGGGGGATGGGTAAGGGTGAGTGAAGGGTGGGGTGGTGATGGGTTAATGGGTGAGTGAATGGGTAGGGGTGATGGGTAAAGGGTGAGTGAATGGGTGGGGGGTAGGGTAATGGGTTTAGTGAAGGATGGGGGGGATGTGAATGGGTTGGGGTTAATATCATTTCTACATCATGATTTCATGAAAGTTTAAAGGGCTTTGGGAGCGGTTTTTTTGGGGCCTCGGCCCACCCAAAACCGGGGGTGGGCCCAAAGGCCCCCCAAAAGCCCTCCCAGGAGTAGCCAAAAAGTCCGCCCCAGGGCGGCTTGCGGCAGTCTACAATAAACCCGTATTGATTATTTTTATAACTTTAAAAAATAAAATTTAAAAAATGTAAAATTAAACAAAGCAAAGACGAAAATAAAAAAAGTGGACATTTTCACCTCTTACAAGCTAATTTCCCCCACCGCCCCCTTAAATTTATGTCCCCCATTCATTCACACTAGAAAAAAAAAGGAGAGCTAAGAGAGAGAGAGAGAGAGAGAGAGAGAGAGAGGAGAGGGACTTTGGGTGCCCTTAGAGAGATCACGTTAAAGGGATAAGGTTAAAGAGGCATTGTTGAAGAGGGGGGAGAAGGGAGGGGTGACCTCAGGTCATGTTTGGGGATAAAAAGGGCATGTTGAAGATGGGAAAAGAGAGAGAAAAGGAGAGAGAGAGAGGGGACGAGAGAGAGAGAGGAGATAGAGAGAAGGAGGAAAGGAGAGGGGAGAGAGAGAGGGGGACCTCGGGTCACTTTTGAAGATAAGGATCGAGGCGTATTTTTAAATTTTTGGTGTCCCTCAGGGAGGACGGGAAGTAGACGTGAAAATGCTGTGAATCCCCCCCTCTCAGGGGATTCTTGTCAGAGAAGAGGGGGAGAGGAGAGGGGAGAGAGAGAAAAGAGGAGAGGAGAGAGGGAGAGAGAGAGAGAGAGAGAGAGGGGGAGAGAGAGAGAGAGGGGGAAGAGGAGAGAGAGGAGAAAAAAAAAATCTTAGTAGCCTCCTCGTACGGTTTTTTTAGTCTAAAAATCTAAAGTCTTGTCTGTGTCATTACGGTAATGTTTTGTAAAATTTTGATAGCATTGTGCGGTGGGTATAAATTCACTGCGCAAATGTTACTTTTTTGCCAATATGCAAAGTGAAAATTGTCCCCAGGCTTTTCCTTGTATCTGTTTTTATTTGTGTTTAATTGGGTTTCTTTTGGAAAAGACTCCTCAACTGAGGCTTTGCTGAAGGGAAAAGACAGCATTGTAAGAGAAAAATGCCCCTTGCAATTCTACGAAATCCTTTCCCCTGTGAGTCTTGGTGGGGTAACGCCATCCAAAATTTCCTCCTTATCGATACTTATTTTGGCCAGCTAATGGTTCCTACTCTCGCCACTGTTCTCGATCCACCACTCATGCGCTAACCCAAAGGGCTAGGGATCCCTTCCCTTGCGCAAAATCCTTTCAGCTGCCCTCGCTAGGCCTCATCCTCTCGCCGTTTAATTTTTTCTAGAGTTTTAAGTCAAAAACGTTTTGTTTTCCCAAAACTAAAAAATTTGAACGTTATTGAGGGGGTTTTGGAAAAAGAAGGGTGGGGGGCGGCGTGATGTTTTTTAAAAGGGATTTAACCTCAAATTTACAGAGAGCTGAAGGACGAGGGTCACTGCCTCGCCGGAGTCACAACGGGCCCCCCCGGGGACGCTGAGATGTGGGGGGAAGATGAGGGTTGCCACACCCCCCCACCCCCCCCCCCCCAAAATTACACAAATAGTAAACGTGGGCGGTGTAATGAAAAAACAGAAACTTTTAAAAAAGAGTAAACCCGAGGGTAAAACAAATTTTGTGTATGTGGGGCCTCAGGTGTTCCCTGAGGGGGGGCTTTATCTAAACTAGTCTAGCAGGTGGCTGGTGCCTTCGTGGCGTTGGGCTTCCTTGGCTGGGCGGGGTGGCGCCAGGATCCGTTTCCCGTCTCGTGAGCCTGAACGCACTGAGAAGGCGAAAGTGGCCCCGGTTCCCGATGGGGTCGCCCGCTGCCGTCCACCCGCAAAAGTACGCCTGGGTCCGTAGTCCCAGGACAGTGCCTGCGCGATCCACCCCCACGCCGGGGTTTGGGATGGGGGTCCGTAGGCCGGGCGTGGAGGGGCCGGGTTGTGGGCTTTTTGGTCATGCCGGGAAGCTGCCTGTCCCCAGAGCGGGCCCGCCCGTTGCGCTCCCGCAGGCCACGCCCATCCTCGTCCCCTCATAGAGCGAGGGGCCAAGGTAGGCGCCCCGCAGCGACTCCTGTGATCAGCTGGGCTGGGGAGGTTGGGGAGCCCTGGGGGGGGGTTTTGAGTACTGCATGAGGCCCCATGCAGCGGCGTCGGTGTCCGGGGAGCCGTTCCGGGCCCAGTTTCCCGCGAGCAACCTTTTGGGCAAAAACTTGACTGCCGCCTTTTTGCGGGGCCCTTTGGGACGGGGGGGAAATGTGCTGAGAGACCCAGCCGCACACGCCAGGTGTCGGGGAAAAGCCCCGGATTCCGGGGGAGGTTCGCCCCCCCATCGCACGACGCCCCTGGGGGATGCCAAAACGTTTAAAACCATCGTCGGAAACCATGTGAGGGTGACGGGTGGCTCGGACAGGTGCTCCATTGGGAGCATCCGAGACCCTGTCACGACGGCGATAAGGTGTGGCCGTCCATTTGAAATAAATACCCACCACTTGCTGGAATGGTAGCTGGGGCGGGTTGGGAAAGGGGTTTTGCGGGGCTGGAGGGGGCCCGTGGTACGCATACCGCACATTGGCGCCTCTTTGTTTCACCCCGCTCAATCCCGGGCCCAGTAGACGACTCCTGCCCTGCGTAGCATGATCCTCCGGGTGCCCCGATGAAGGTTCGCGAGGACTGCACCCTCGGGGCCCGCAGGTATACCAGCCGGGGTGTTTCTCGCCAGGTGAAAAGGACGTTTTCCCCTTTGGGCAGGGAGAGGTGCGCCGCATCTTGAAGTACGGGCGGAGGGCGACGGCCCCCATCCTTTCTTTCACCCCAGCCGTCTTGATCGCTTCCGAAAGACCCGGTATCCTCGCCCCGTGCACCTCTTCCTCCATTGATGAAGGCCAAAACATGCCCCCCTCGTCCCGGCTTCCCGTATGGCTGCGCATACCCTTTTCATGTCTTCGTCGATTTTGGGCCCCACCTGACAGGTCGGGTAGCGCGACAAGGCGTCGCCGCGCATTTGGTGTCGCCCTTCGGGTACTTGATGCGGAAGGTGAACTTTGCGTTTCTTTTTAGGTTGAGGACCCGGGGGTTGCTATCCCCTTTTAGCCTTGTCTCCGAAACCCTTGAAGGGCCCTTTGTGGTCTTGACGAGCGTGGGGTTTTTTGCAGAAAGGAGGAAGGGGCGTGCCTTCTTTAGCCCCAGGCATGGCAAGCGTTTCCCCCCCGAGGGTACTGTATTTCCCTTGGGCCGTGTGAGAGTCAGCTCCCAAAGCAAAATTTTTTCCCACCGCAGGGCAGAAAGCGGGACTTCCCGAGACACACTCGCAGTCTGCTGCAGGAAAAGGAACCCAATCCCCTGGCGATGTAGTCAGTGAGGAGGCTGAAAGGGGCGCGACACATCATAGAACCAGCCCCTGGGCCCCAAATCCCCCAATAGTGTTTTTTGGCGGAGGTGAAAAAAGCGCCCCCAAGCTTGTCCAGTACACTGCCTTCCCCCCCCGGTTCTTGAGTAGCTCCCTGAAGGGCTCCCTGACGGGGGGACCGCCGGAAGGGCGCGAAACCCGGTTGACGAGGCCCAAAACCCTGACCCCACGTCAGCAGGGTGGGCTGGGGGGCATCTTGAAATCGATTATGCGTTGGGCAGGGGGCGGTTGGCTGGTACCCTTCCCAGCCCAGGAGGTAGCCGGCAAAGGTAAAAGCTTCTCCTGCAGAAACGGATTTTTTTAGGTGCGGGTACACCGCTCTCCATGCACATCTGGGGAAAAAAGTAGGGCCAGAAGGCGTCGCTGACGTGCTTCGTGGATGAGTGGTCACGCACTTGAGCTCCCGGGCACGTCGGTGATGGTGTCGTCAAAACGCTTTGTACGGCCTGGAGCCAGTGGCCCATGGGGGGGGCGGCGGGGGACCGTAGCGCCCCCGGGGGATGAAAAGTTTGAGCTTGCGGCTCTCCTCGTCGAGGGGGACCTGGGGGTAGCCCGAGTATGCGTCCCTCGTCTTAAATGTTGTTTGGCACGTAGAGACGAGATCAAAGGGGGGGTCTGGTGTGGGGTGTCTCTCTGAGGCCGACGGTTAAGGGGCTGAAAATCGACCGTGCGACGGGGCCTTCCGTCCTTTTTTTGGCATAAACCCCCTTCGGAGCACCATTTGGTGGGGGCCCCTGCGGGCACCGCCCCGATGATGCCCTTGTAACATCGTCGTCCCCGTGTCGTGTACCTCGTCAAAGAAATGGGCGGGACTGAGGCTGGGCGTGGGTGGTGGGGGGGTTGTCGGGCCGTGGTGGACGTGGGGAGGCGGACCCTCATCTTTGGTAGGGGGTGCGTCCCCGCCAAAAAACATGCGCCCGAAGTGCCCAAGAAACCTTTTCGAGGGATCGACGTTTCCTCTACAATTCGTGAGGTGGGGGATTCCCGGGCGACGGGGGCTTTTTTGGGGGGTTCTGATGGCTCCACGCAACACACGGTGGGTGAAAAGGGGGCGGGGAAGGTTGATGGACCAGGCGAAGGGGGTTTTCTACCCCGAGCGTAGGGAGAGTTTTCTGCCGCTTCGGCTATGAGATGCCTCTGTGGGGAGACAGTCCCCACGGAGACCCGACGGTGAGGTTCCCAGAGGGCATGTGCCCCCGGCAACAGGGTGATGCCGGGTGTAGCCTGGAGCTGCGTGGGGTAGGCCCAGGTCCCCCCAAAAGTAGGCGACCGCCACAGACACTTGGGCCCCCGTGCCGCCATGCTGTGTAGGGACACGTGGCGTGAGGGGGGTACAGTGATCACCACGGGCAGCGACGCCCCCATCTCCATTCTCCAACGCACGCCCGGAGGTAGGGGTGGTTCGAATGTGGGGGGGCGGACGAGCGCGCCCTGGGGGGGGGAGGACCGGACAAGGCGCCCCGAAGTGCCCCTTCTGGTCGCAACAACGGCATGCGCGCAAAAGTCGCACTGACGCCACCCGTACCTCAGTTCACCCATGTGGGCACCGCCTGCGTCCCCGCCGGCTCCGTCTTGGGGGTTTTTTCCTTTCCGCTACCGGCGCGCGGGGCCCTTTGCCCCCACCTGTGGGGGGCCCTGACGGGCGGGGTGGTCACCCACCACCACACTGGGACGTAGCCGAATGTTGGTCACTCGCCTTTCCCGGCCTCAAAAATTTCACACACGCGAACTATTTTATGAAAGATCGAGGCGTGGGAAAAACGCAACACCCCCCCTTTCATGTTTCGAACGTAGCCCATCCTTTTTCTTTCTGAGCTTACCCTCTAAGGGCACTGGCACTCAGGGCACCCAAAGCCGCATCATTCGTTTGGCGCGGCATGGGAGATATACGCACACACACGTACCGATGCCTTTCTAGAGAAAGAATTCCGCCCACGCTCGATGATACAGCGTGTACCGACACCAGTTTCACAACCCATTTCCTCCCGGGGTTGAGAGTTGCCTGAAAAACCCTTTCTTGCCCCCGGCGCACGTCGATGCGCGTTGTACCTCTGTTTACAAAGGGGGCGTACATAAAGGCCCTGTGGGCCGCCCAACCCCAGATGGCTGTATCCTTCGCGGTGGCCCCTGCCTCAAACGTTGCCGCGAATGCCACGTCGCTCCCCCCGGTCCGGGGAGGGGTGGGCGATGCTGTCGGGTCGTTTGGGCCCGAGTTGCGGAGGGTGGTTTGGGGGGGCTTGGGGGTATAAAAGCGTGGCCTTGTGGTATGGCGGCAGGTTTTGGGCCACGGGTGTTTTCCCCCGCGCCCGTACCTGCCGGGGCGTCTCACGCCGCCCCTGCCTTCCCCCCCCATGACCCCTGAAATACTGCGCCCCTGTGGGGTTTGGAAACAGAAAGGGTGGGGGCCGGCGTGATGTTTTTTGGAGACTTAAACCCCTAATACGAGAGCGAAGGACGACGGGAACTGCCTCGCCGGAGTCCCCAAATGCCCGCTGGGTTTAAAGCTGAAGTGGGGGGAAGATGAGGGTTGCCACACACCCCCCCATAAAAAGTATATATCCTTACAGAAAAAAACTGAAAACTAGCCAAAAAAACAGCCACAAAAAGTAAACTAGCCAAGGGAAAACCCCAAGTCGCCAAAACGAAAAATTTTTCGCCCGGAAAATATAAAAGGGCGCCCGATTTTTGGGGGGAAAACGCCAACCTGGCAACTCTTCATTTAGAACGCGCCAGGCGCCGTCAAGGAATTCCTAAAAAAAAATGTCGTATGCAATTATTTATATTATTCAGTCTATTTCGATATAAGAAAGAGCGAAAAAAATTTATAAAAAAGTTCTCATTTGTTTGATGGTTAAGGATGACAATTTAGGCCTTTTGTGGGTTTTAAACCCTTTGTAATGGCTATCGAACGTCTGGCAGTTTAGTACATTGATAGCTGGGAAAAGATTTCAAATAATATTCTATTCTAAATCATGATATTATTCATATGTTAACTCCATCATCTACATATTCCTTATTAGGTGTACCGTGAGTATTGATATGTGTTGAAAATATGTTGGAAGTTATTGAAATAAAGGAAAATATGACCTTGTGTTATTCCGTAATAATCTTCGCCGCGGTTAATCAAGTGTTATTTTTATATGATACTAGCTACACACATAGACAAACTGATAACCTTTTCCATGTAAACTCCTTCCTATGTACGTATCTCATCTTTATTTCTATGTATCTCTGGGTGTTCCTGATTAAACTGGAAATATTTGAAATAAACTGAAATATGATATTTCTATAAACTATAATAAAAACTTTTATAACAATTTTAATAGCTTGAATAGGCCTAATAATAGTGATGGTACCGATATTGAGATACTATGTATATTACTGTGTTAATATATATAATATGAAAGAATATTTCCCACTTACAAATACGTACGTACCAGCGCCCAGCGGGCCCCCGGAGGATTGACGTCAAGTTGCCACTGCTTGTCACTACTGATGTAATACTACATCAAGATAATCATATAACTGTTGTTTCAAAATGTTTACACATAGAAATATTCAATTCTTGAAATTCTGTACATTAATTTTCAACATAGTAAATATCCCGTCTGAAATACACCAGCGAGCCTCCGGAGGGCTGACGGAGGTAAATTTGCCGCCGGCGGCCGCCGTTCGCCGCTCTACGGCCTACGTCGGCCCGCCGGTGATGGTTAGCTGGGCTCGGTTCTCCTTCTCCTCTTATTCGAAGGTCACGTCTGAGAGGCGTTCCACCACCTCATAAGGGCCTTCCCAGGGACTCTGCAGTTTCGGTGACTGGGCTTAAATTCTTCCTCCGCGGGTTGTACAGCCACACTGGTCTCCTTCTTTGAAATCCACTTGGCTTGCCCTCACATCATAGCTGCGTTTCATGACCTCCCCGGAGAACCTTAAAGGCACCACGGACCTGGTGGTGTACTTCTTCCAGCCGTTCCCCTAGGCATCGAGCAAAGCTAGAGGCGTCCTTGGGCAGGCCTTCCCAGGAGATCTTCCTGTCAGCGGGTCCACAGGTAGCCGCAGCTCACGCCCGAACATCATTCCCCGGCGAATGTTCCGTCTTTTCATGGGCGGCAGACCTGTAGGCCATAAGCAGCGCAGGCAGTTGTTGTCCATTCAGACGGGTCCATTGTGCAGGCTTGGCCAATTCTTGACCCAGAGCCAGTTAAACCTCTCTACCATTCCATCCAACTGTGGGTGCAGAGGGGTAGTTCGGGTTCTTCTTGATGCCCAATAGCTGCAGCACTCAGCAGGGACCGTCGACTCAAAGTTTCTCCCTGGTCGGAGTTGGAGCCTCATTAGGCACACCGAAGCGACAGAAGAACTCGTTCACCAACACCTTAGGGCAATGGTAGTGGTTTTTCCTGGTCAGGAATGGCGTATGCTTCCGGCACTTGTGAAAGTAATCCTTGTCACGCAGATGTTCTTATTTTCCTTCCCAGGGTGAGAGGCAAGGGTCCTGCTATGTCAACTGCCCATTCTCTCCACGGGGCTCCAGCCGGGTTTAAAAGTTGCGGGGGGCGCGGTTGACGTTTCTTGGGTCCCTTTTGGCACAGCCACACATCAGCGGCAGCATTCCTAAACATCCTCCGCATGCCAACGCGGGAGAACCTCTGGCGCAGGCGACCAGGACTTCTTCACCCCTAGGTGTCCCTGGTGTGTTGTTGTCCTTTCCTCCAGGCAGCACCCGCATCTTTTTAGGGTGCACTGTAAGCCGTAGGGTGGAGGCCATCAGGCGCGTCCAGCATCGCTGCAACACCCCATCCTCCGCCGAGAGTGTCCCACTGAGCCCGTAATCTTGCGCAGGGCTTTCCCCAGAGACTGTTTCCCCATGCTGGCCTCTCGGAAGTTGACTCAGCCACTCCACCACTGGCCGCAGGTCCCGGTCCTCCCGTTGCAGCTTCCTAAATTTTTCTCTCCTGCTGCATCCAACGGTTCCTCCACTACAGTGCGGCGACACTTCTTATCACTCTCCCTCGGGTGGCAATGTCGACACTTTGGAGGAGGGGGCCGGCTCAAGCTGTCTGCATTACCATGAGCCAGTTCCGGTAGGTGTATGATGGGTAGTGTGCTGCTCTGCTTGCCAATCCCACCGTGCGAGCTGGCCTTTGGGTTCTTCAGGACTTCACCCACCTCAACGCCGCTGTCTGTGCGGATGGTAAAACTTGTCCCTTTACAAGTAAGGGTGGAAGAAGTCGAGGCTCTTGACTACCAACCCAGCTCCTTCCGGGTCACCATATTTCCCTTCCTCTGCTGGGTGACTTCTACTGAAGTAGCCCCACCCGCTCCGCCCCACCATGTTCCTGAGAGAGCAACCACCCACCCCCTCATCACTGGCGTCGCAATCCAGTATAAAAGGCAGGACTGGGTTGGGTAGGTGAGCACTGGGGAGCTGATCAGGGCCTTCTTTAGCTTGTCAAAAAGAGCCCTGGGTTTCCATGGTCCATTCAAAGACTACTCTATTGGACTTGCTACTCGTGCCCCGCGCCAACCCCCCCATGACCAGTGGGCCAGTTTTGCGATTCCTGCCATTTTTTAAAATCCCCCCTATTCCCTTCCAAAGGGTTTTATCAGTATATATGATATACCGTTATCTTCGTAAATGTTTGTTCTATAATATTATCAAATAAAAAACAGTAAAATACACTAAAGAAATGCCATTATGAGAGAGTGAAGAAATATGCATGACCTCAATATATACTAAACTCTTCGCCATTTAATATTTTGCGAGAAAACATTTAGATGCTAGTGATAGAAAGAAGGGGATTTCATTAGCTTTCCATTGATATATTTCGTTTTCTGATAAATTAATTACCACCATGCCTAAATTGGGCATTAACTAAAAAAAAACATCATCAATCGTATCGGCAAGTAAAAAAGTGTTCCATGAATACAGTAGACTATGGCATATCAGTATAAATAATACACTGTTATCTTTGTGAATGTTGTTCTATAATATTATCAAATAAAAAAATGTTAAATACACTAAAGAAATTCCATTATGAGACTCGAAGTAATATGCATGAACTTATATTCACTTAAACTCATCGCAATTTGGATATTTTGCGTTAAAGTAATCGTCCAGACCATTTCATCTTCCTGATTAATGCAATCAAATCATAGCCATTAACGAGTATATCAAAAAATACGTCGTCACTTTTTGTATCCAGTCAGCCGTTTTTAAATAATCCGCAATCAAAATCTGCAAATTTTCCCCCAGTTTTCAAAACACTCCTCAAGGTTTGCAGACGCTCAGGCTCAGGCTCGGGACGTAGCTCAGGAGGCTTCCCCTTTCCGCGCGTGATCAGAGGGACGTAAACGCAGAGATAAATATAGTACTTTAAAATATTTGGGGTTTTGATAGATTTTTTTGCTATATGCCACATGCATGCATCCTTTATGGGTGCAGCATGCTTCCTTCCACACACACGCCTGCACACCGAAAATCCTTCCCCACACACGCCTGCACACACACCTCCTTCCCACACACACGCCCGCATATACGCCTCCTTTCCACACATACGCCTGCACACACGCCTCCTTCCCAAAACACGCCTGCATACACGCTTCTTCCCACACGCCTCCTTTCCCCCCCACAACCTGCACACACGCCTGCACACACGCCTCTTCCCACACACACGCCCCCTTCCCACACACACGCCTGCACACACGCTCCTTCCCCCACACACGCCTACATACAAAGCATCCTTCCCCCACACACGCCTCTTCCCACACACACGCCTGCACACACGCATCCTTCCCCCACACGCCTGCACACCGACAAACCCCTTCCCCCCCCCACACACGCCTGCACACACGCCTCCTTCCACACACACGCCTGCATACACGCCTCCTTCCCACACACACGCCCGCACACACGCCCCCTTCCACACACACGCCTGCATACACGCCCCCTTCCCACACACACACCAGCATACCCACACCCTTTCCACACACAAAGCCTCCTCCCACACACACGCTGCACACCGAACCCTTCCCACACACATGCCTGACACCGACACCCTTCCCACACACACGCCTCTTTCCCCCACACACGCCCGCAAACCCCCTCTTACCCACACACACGCCTCCTTCCCACACACGCCCTGCACACCGACACCTTTTCCCCCACACACACCTGCACACACGCCTCCTTCCCACACACACGCTTGCATACACGCCCCCTTCCCCCACACACGCTTGCATACACGCCTCCTTCCCACACACACGCCTGCACACACGCCTCGTCCCACACACACGCTGCACACCCACCACCCTTCCCACACTCACGCCTGCACACACGCCTCCGTCCCACACACACGCCTTTACACGACACCCTTCCCACACTCAGCCTGCACAACGCCTCCGTCCCACACACACGCCTGCACACCGAACCCTTCCCACACACACGCCTGCACACACGCCTCCTTCCCCACACACGCCTGCACACACGCTTCCTTCCCACACACACGCCTGCACACCGACACCCTTCCCACACACACGCCTGCACACACGCCTCCTTCCCACACATACGCTTGCATACACACCTTCCCACACACGCCTGCGCACACGCCTCCTCTCACACACACACCTGCAGACACGCTTCCTTCCCACACACACGCCTGCACACCGACACCCTTCCCCCACACACGCCTCCTTCCACACCCCCACGCCTGCACACACGCCTCCTCCCACACACACGCTCCTTCCCACACACACGCCGCACACCGACACCCTTCCCACACACACGCCTGCCGCCTGCACACCCGCCTCCTTCCCACACCCACGTCTGCACACCGACACCTTCTTACACACACGCCTCCTTCCCACACACACGCCCCCCACACACGTGTGTTTTGAGTGTGTGCAGGAAGGGTGTTGGTGCGCAGGCGTGTGTGTGGGAAGGAGGGTTTGTGCAGGGTGTGTGGGAAGGGGGTCGGTTTACAGCGACAGATTCACTGTCTGACACCCAAGTACAATCGCTCATCATAAAATTTGCCGACAGGTGTCAGACAGAGTGTTGCGGTCGTCCCTGTTCTGACGTCATCAATAACAGTCGTAGCCTGTTGGAGGGAAGATTTTTTTTTTTCGCGCGCTTTTACAAAAGTCGGTTTTTACGGAAATAAGGCCTAGAAATCAATTTTTTTTGGTGGATTTGGTGTTTGAATTTAAATTCAAAATAATTAGGCAAAAAAAAAATGGGTCTGGACGATATTTAAGACTTTTTACATGCAACATATCAATTTGAAGCGGAATTTAATTAGCTTCCATGCTATATTTCATTTTTGATAAATGAATTAGAACCATGCATAAATTTGCGTTAACTAAATAAATTTAAAATCATCCATCGGGAATTATCCCGATAGATGATGTTATTTTTTAGTTAACGCTAATTTATGCATGGTTATGATTAATTTATCAGAAAAACGAAATATAGCAATGGAAAGCTAATGAAAATCCGCTTATTTCTATTGCTAGCATCTAAAATGTTTTCTCGCAAAATATTAAATGGCGATGAGTTCAAGTGAATATTAAGTTCATGCATATTTCTTAACTCTCTCATAATGGCATTTCTTTAGTGTATTTTACTGTTTTTTATTTGATAATATTATAGAACAAACATTTACGAAGATAACGGTATATCATATGTACTGATAAACCATAGGAAGGGAAAAGGGAGTGATGTTCGAAAATGGCAGGAATCGCAAAACTGGCCTCCACTGGAAATAGCCGAAAATGAGTAGCAAGTCCAGTATAGAGTAGTCTTTGGTCCATTCAAACTTGCGGCACTTCGTTAGGAGATGTAGTGGAGCAGCGACCGTGGCGAAGCCCTTCACGAACCGACGGTAGTACGAACATAACCCGATGGAAACTTCGCAGCTCCTTTACGTTAGTAGGTGCTGGCCACTCCTTTACTGCAGCCACTTTTCAGGATCAGTGCGTACTCCTTCCTCAGTTACGACGTGGCCCAGGTACTTAACCTCCTTCTGGAACAGGCAGCACTTCTTAGGTCTGAGCTTGAGGTGTGACGCCATAAACCGGTCAAAGACCTCTGACAGACTCTCCAGCTCCTGCTCGAAGGTCTGGCCGAAAAACAATCACGTCGTCAAGGTAGATTAGTGCTGTCTTCAATGAAGGCCCCTCCAGCACTCTCTCCATCAGGCGCTCGTAGGTGGCAGGCACATTAGAAAGGCTAAAGGGCATCACCTTGAACTGCCACAGCCCCTGGCTATAGGAGAAGGCAGTTTTCTCCTTGTCCTGCTCTGCCATCTTGACCTGGTGGTACCCAGACTTCATTTCCAGTGTTGAGAACCACTTGGCACCCACCAGAGCGTCCAGGGTGTCATCGATCCGTGGCAACGGGTACGAGTTTTGATGGTGACGTCATTGAGAGCCCGGTAGTCCACGCAGCACGTGAGGGAGCCGTCCTTCTTCCTTACCAGCACAACGGCAGAGGACCAGTGGCTGATAGAGCGCTCAATAAGCCCTTGCTGACGCAGGCCCTCCATTACCTTCTCCATCTCCTGTCGACGAGCTGGTGCTATTCTCCGAGGGGCCTGCTTCACTGGACGGTGACTGCCCGTGTCAAGCCAAGAGGGCGCCCACAAGGCTCGTGGCTGGGGCAAGTTGATGTTTCTTGTCGAGAGCTGCTTGGTATGGGAAAGGAGCCTGCATGGGGACTCGCGCGTCATGACCCCCGGGAGTGGCATCGTAGGGTGGGCGAGGCGACGCGCCGCCCGGCGTATGCCCCCAATGATTGATTGATTGACATATCAAAAGCTTTTGATAGAGTCTGGCACAAATCTTTCATTTCCAAACTACCCTCATTCGGTTTCTATCCTTCTCTCTGTACCTTCATCTTAAGTTTCCTTTCAAACCGTTATATTGCAGCTGCTGTAGACGGACATTGTTCTTCTCCTAAATCTTTCAATAGTGGTGTTCCCCAGGGTTCTGTCCTATCACCCACTCTCTTTCTATTATTCATTAATGATCTTCTAAGTCTAACTCTAAGCCCTATCCACTCCTATGCTGATGATTTTACCCAGCATTTTTCAACGTCATTTATTAGACATCCAACTCAACAGGAACTAAGTGATTCACGGAGAGATGCCACTGAGCGCCTAAGTTCTGATATTTCTATAATTTCTGATGGGGCAAAGCAAACTTTGTTTTGTTCAATGCCTCAAAAAACCCAATTTTCACCTATCTACTCGACAAAACCTACAGATAACTATCCCCTCTTCTTCAATGACACCCAACTATCTCTCTATTTTACAATAAACATTCTTGGACTATCCTTTACTAAAAATATGAACTGGAAATCTCACATCTCATCTCTTGCTAAAACAGCTTCTAAGAAGTTAAGTGTCCTGTGGCATCTGCGTCCTTTTTTTCTCCCTCCCAGTTGCTTGCTCTCTACATGGGCCTTATCTGCCCATGTATGGAGTATGTCTCACATGTTTGGGTAGATCCACTCATAGGCTCGTCCCGAGAGTCATGATGAAGGTTGAGCGACGACCTTCGTCGACTGAGAAAGGTTATAGTGTGGTATGCCATGTATTCCCGTAGGATTTTTGTGCTAAAATTGATTTTTTTGCAGTTCTGGCTTCTATAGGTATCAGATTAACAGAAAAAGATGGGGTCCCAATTTTCAGACCCCTCACCCCCTTTCTGGGGGGTTATTCCTCTTTTGGCACCCCAGAATTGGTCTCTGGTAACACTAAGCAACAAATTTCAACATTTCTTTGTTACAGACACGTGAACTACTGATTCCTACTAAATTGCTGATGCTGATGTCAGGTCTGATATCTAAATTTCTCTATCACGTCCAGATTTGGTATAACCGAAACCTCTATTTTTCGTTTTTTTCTCACCCGCTTCTATTACGAAAGCGTCTAAGCTACTTTTCCATGCCACGTTTATGCAGGCATACTTAAATAAGTTAACAGGGTTGTCTTTCCTCCTTTATTCTGGCTTAAGACAGACAGTGGAGTTCCACTGGCGGATTTCCCACCCCTGCGCCCAACCATCCACCAAAGCGCGTTAGTATTAGCGATACGTCCGATTTTGCGATACTGTCAAAATCGGAGTAAAATCAATCAGTTATTCATCATGTCCATATTTGAAATGTCCTCCCGAATAGCGTTTGCGCAATCACTGCCATAGCATTTACAGAGAGGATACAGGGCAGGCCATTCTTCAAGCAGCTACACCTATTTCCCCTTTGCATCCTACTTTGCAGCCACATTTGACGAGTTCAAACTACAGCTTGTGGGGCAGGCAGGGCAAGACATGTCAGTGGAACATACACGCCTTTCTCAAATTTCCATCCATTTTTTTCAATTGCAGGAAGGGTTGGACAATTTCAGGGTATGACTTGTCCCGCATTGTCATGTAGTTTGCACGCATGATATGGGGAAGCAATGCAGCACGAGTTGGTGGAAGCATTTCCCCTTCCAAGTTCTTTGACCGAAACAGCTCCCACCTGAGTGATGGTAGGGTTGCTGGACCTTTTGAAACTGTAGACATGACACACAAAAGTCTCCAACGCTTTCACCTGCGTGGGAAGCTCGTCATTGACCAAACTCAGCAGGAATAAAAAATGCACCCTAATGCTTTGAAGCAGTCAATGGCAGGGTCATCATCATCAAGCTTTAGGTATGCATCTACCCATGATTTCTTTGAAATTCCTATGAATCTGCCTCCCCAATCAGCACCTGAGAAGTTGTGGAGTCCAAGAAGTCTTGACATTTGCGACGGCCAATAACCTGCACTCTTTCAAAGATGTCTATTTCCCTTTTCTTCTTTCCTTTGCCTGTATGAAACTTCAAGGATATAGTAGATGCTATCTGTCTGGAGGCGATAAGATCAAGAAGGAGCAGGAGTACGTCAGTGTCGGGCGACCATACGCAGATCTTTCTGGCAGCACCACAGGCTGTAGAGGCAAGTACTTGGTTTGGAATCAATGTGTCAGCCTCTTCATGTGTATGAGCATACTCAAAACCTAGCCCCTTTGATATGATCATCGTACACGACAACGAGCACGAATGAATCTTGCTTGCGAAATAGTCAAGCAGTCCTTGGCCAAACAAGCATGTGAGCTTCCGCTTTGTTTTGATGCTGAAAGTAACTCCTTAATGGACATGGTGAGCTTCATTTCGGGATGAACTCGTACTCAATGGATGTGGTGATCGCTTCTGCCGGGTCTTTTTTTTCAACGACAGATCCAAGTATCGATCAAACACAACACGCCCCTCATCATAGCTTGTCATCATTGTCTCTATGCGTTTGTGAATGCATCCTGAAGGTGTGAAATCTTCAGCATATTTGGCGTCTTTGTCATACTCTGAAGTACACCCATTGCATCAATGATGAGAACTTTAACTGGAGGATCTTCCTGCCCTATGTCTGGTACTGGAGGAACATCAAGTCAAGGGATTCAACCGTGGCATCTTCAACTGCATGCATCAGACTGGCCTTGTCAGTTGGGATGTACAAAGATCTATCAACAGCACACAGAGAGCGGGGCACTGTTGACATCTCGTACTTGCCAATTATTTCCTCGAATTTGGCACTAGACCTGGTCGGCTTCCTGAACAATGAGAAATCTGCCCAGTAAATTACGATCCTCACGCAATTTGATGACTTTATCTCCAATGCGTACTTTTGATTTATCCATCCAACTTGAGAATGCCTTCAACTTGAGCTTCTTCATCTTGTCCCAAACCGAGAGATTTGATGTGGTAGTCAGACGTTCACAAACGAACTCCTCGAATCGCTTCTGACCCTTTTCTGCATAATGCAGAATATCATGCTTTGCTACCTCTGGCACAAGAGCTGATGAAACTAAACTTTGCAATGGTGTCTTCACTCAGAAGGGGTTGTCTGTGCAGTGTAACTCTATTGATTGACGGATCTTTATGGCATTCTCTCTTGACCTCAGTGCAATCTGTCCAGACAGCTGGTAATGCTCTGTGCTTTCGGATGACCGGAAACTTTTGGGAAGCTCTCAAGTTACTCGTCAACGATACGGGCAAGGCAGGTGTAGGGGTGACGAGTCGATGAGAGCAGCTTCATCTCTGCTGGGTCCTACCATACCACCGTGTCCCTTAGTTTCTGATTTCCTGTTCGAGTGCCTGATCTGTGGCGAGATTCGTGAAGGGTATCTCTGATTTTGCAACAACAAAGTCACCGGACATCAATGCATTCCATGTTTCAGGCTCATTATCTTCCAGCGCATTCATTTGTGCAAGATGGACAGGCATCAGTCGAGCGTAATTTAGAAGATCCCGTGCGAAGAAATACTTGATCAGGTTCTCCAAGGAAGCAAGATAACTCTGCCAGTCCCCTGAGCGGCAAGAGCTGACGAAATGAAGAAGGCTTTCCACTTGATCGAGGTATGCTGAAAGGAATTCTGCAAACTCTCTAATGTTTTCATCCTCCTCCAGTGGCTTCACATTTCAGCGAAACCATGATCTGACATATTCATAGTCTTCAGTCATATCGGGGTTACGTGAATGAAGCTTGTCCTTGAAAGCATTGCACCGGACACTAACGGGGCCCTTTTTGAAAGAGTGGATAATATGTCATCAAACCGCATCATCATAATTGCTAGACTGATTGTGATGTGGTATTCGATGCCTCTTATGTATGCTTTGCCACTGAAGATCCCACGAAGGGCTGCTGATGTGTATGCACCACTTTCAATGGCACATATATCCAGGCCACTGCCATCTATCGTTTTCCCGAGAGCATGTAAAGCAGCAAATGCAATATGGAGACTCCTGCCCTTAGGATCCAATTGGTGTCCCCAACTGACTGCTAAATTTTTTCAAAGCACGTGAATATAGGTCCAGGTCCAGTGTTATCAAAGTTTTTCTCTGTGGACCAATGACAGTGGCAGAGATTCCCTGGGCTAACCGAAGAACAGTGTAAAGAGTCCCATAGTCAGTGGGTGTGGTCTTGAATAATGGAGCGATCACCTCTACATTCGTGCGTGTTGGGCTGTCGGATGACTGGGATAACAGCAGAGATTTGGTAGCAGCCCAAGTTGGCATCACATCTTTCTTGACCAATTTCCCTGGTTGGTTTGCTTGTTCCTTGACTGATAGTATAGCGTCGACTGGAGTGCTCTCATGGGGGCACTCTTCCTGATTCCTTTGCATGTCACTGTCCTGTGTTTGTTCCTTCGCTGACTCAGTTTCAGTGAAATCCACAATCATATCCGTGCCATCATCAGTTCCAAGGTAGTTTGCAAGTGCCCAGGTGTGAGTAAAGTCTTTGCTCAGAATATTCTTCCTCTTTCCCATTTCATAGACCGAAAATCTCAATGGAGTGGTTTTGATGACGGGTTCTTGCACCATGTTCACGTCAAAGGCCAGAGGCTTTTGTGAGAGAAGCTTTTCTGGTATTTAAAAGTGGTCGGTTCATGAACTCTCCATCTTTATCTTGCTGGAACATGAAAAACCACTGTGCCAGGGAAGGTTCCTTGCCCGTCGGTGGGTTTTCCAGGAGGTCAATATTATCGATCGAAAAACCATGTGTTCAGGACTTTCTGACAAAGTTTGGGAGACAAAATCCATCAGCCTCCTTCATCCGCTGGAGAACACTCTGCTCAACTCGTTTCTCTAAGTCAATGATGTGAAGGTAGTCACTTCCAATATACACAGCTGAGAGGTTTTCCAACAAGATTCTTGTCACGCACTCTAGAATGAACAGCAAGGGGAAGACCGATTGACAGAGGGGTCTGGACTGTTTGTCGGAAGGCACTGTCTTTCTTTGTCTGATGTTTCACTGGCGATCAGTCGAGTATTTTGGACAAGGAACTGGCATGAAACGTCGACAGTTTTGTCCACCTCCTGGTCTCGTATTCCGGACACTTTGACAACATGGCTACCAAAGAGGAGGTGACTCATGAAGAACTGGAGTAAAGACGGATTTTCAAAATTACTGAAGCTGCCTGTAAACGACCAACTGCGTTGTTGCAGCATCTCTTCTCGCAGAAGGTTGGTGACATTCTTCAGGTGACCAACTATCTCATCATCATTCATCATTGAGGACCTGTAATCCATGGCCATCGTGACTGCAGTGGAGAGCACAAGACGGTCAGGCTCATTCCGTCTTAGTGATGTGACAAACTTCACTTCTGGAAGGCGCTCGCTGATGAGTCTTTTAAGGTATTTCCGATAGTTCTCACTCATTTACATCCACACGGTATTTTTTCAAAATTGACAAGTAGGCATCATTTACCTCAGCCATGCTCAGTGTAACATCCTCGTCACTCAAGGTGTTTTGAATAGCGAGGACC
This sequence comes from Chionoecetes opilio, assembly GCA_016584305.1. Classification (NCBI taxonomy): domain Eukaryota; kingdom Metazoa; phylum Arthropoda; class Malacostraca; order Decapoda; family Majidae; genus Chionoecetes; species Chionoecetes opilio. The sequence continues at coordinate 706,190 of JACEEZ010022299.1, forward strand.
AATTGTGCATCACATACTGAGCGAATGAGTGGCACATTACTGTGATCTGTCCTCGTTGAATTCGCTGTGCAGAGCGCAAACAGTCCGATGATAGTGCTTTTCAAGAGCTGATGCGTCGCCGGGTTCTTCAAGGTCCGCTACTGAAACTCTAAACATGGTCATCTGGGGTTTTCTGCTTGATCTGTAGGAGTGTTTACCATTGAGTCAGTAAGAACACGGTGCAGTGGCTCTGAGTCATTCTTGGGACAGAAGTTTACAGTTGGAAAATAGACCCCACCTGTTCCTTTGGAATAGTCTTTGACCGCTTTGACCGAACAGATCCCACAGCACTTGAAGGTCGCCCGGTCCTCGTGGAGCGCAGACAGGGAATCGGTTCGGGATCTCTTCCTAAGACTTTTCAATCTTGTTCTTGTTGACGATAGGTTTCCGACATTCACTATGATACCGAACGTACTTGAGTTCTCCTTCATTTAAACCTGACAAGTAATTTAGTAGTCTATGAATGTCACTTTCAGTATCACCAAGAGACACTCTCTCTTGACAGTGTTGTAAAATTTCATCTGTCATGACCGGATTGTTCACCAATCGCTTCTTTGATGTGGCACCTTCTTTACAGATCACGCAAACTCCGTCCTCCTCCGACATATTGGCGATACTACCACGATCTCAGTTCACAGGGTATATCTGACTGAGCTCAAAACTGCTTCTTCAACATGCCTGAAAAAGAAAAAATGGAGTTAGACCCTATACTCTGAACCAGAAGTGCTAAATCTGAACCGGAAGTGCTATAAGGACACTTCCGGTTGCTTTTTGAGTGCTATAATTCGACTCGGCATACCTGAAAACCTACAAAAGGATACTCAAATTATGAAAATCGGTCAATTACACTGGGGAACAAATTTTTGTTGAGTTAGGTCTGACACTTGTTATTAAGTAATTTTTGGGTGCTGAATCCAAAACTGATCTCAGTTTTTCTCTATCACGTCAAGTTTTTGAACTGTAGGATTTTCGTTTTCTTAAAAAATATGAAAAATACTGTAGGCTACATAACAGTAACAGTGCTTATTTTATAAAAAGTTGCAAATGTTAACATACAATGAAAAATGAAAGAAATAGGCATGAATAGAATGTTTATTTAACATTATCATGTTTTTAGAAAGGATAAGGCTATAATTGTGTGCAGGTTAAGGTAAAAATTTACGTTTGTAGCTTTGTCTGGAGTGTTCAACTTGAGGACTATCGCGTTTGATGCTCCAACAATAGTCAGCCATCATATGCACATCCCATCTACCCTGGTAACGTTCTTCCATAACCTTCAAATCTTGGTGAAATCGTTCACCTTGCTCGTCGCTAGCAGCACCAAGATTTTCCGGAAAGTTGGCATGATGGCTATGCAAAAAATGTAGCTACTTTAATACTCATGTTGCAACCAAGCGCTTTGTAGCTCTCCAATAGTTTCTGAACAATTTCTGTGTAATTACTTGCACGTGTATTTCCAAGAAAGTTCTTGACGACGTCTTTGAATGATAGCCAAGCATTCTTTTCAAGGTCTGACATAGTAGCTACCGTTGAAATGTTCATCTTTGATGAGCTGTCGAATTTGTGGACCATCAAACACACCGGCCTTGATTTTTTCAATTGACAGTCCAGGAAATGCCAAGATGATGTACTTCAAACAGTTGCCATCAGTTGACAATGCTTTTACAAATTGTTTCATGAGACCTAGTTTTATGTGCAGAGGTGGGAATATTATTTTCTTCCTGTCAACAAGTGGCTCATGTACAATGTTAGGATCTCCAGGTTTAAGATCAGATCTCGGAGGCCAGTTCGTCTGAACCCAATGCTTCTCTCGAGCTCTGCTATCCCACATACAGAGAAAGCAGGGATACTTTGTGTATCCACGTTGTTGACCAAGAAGGAAGGACACCATTTTAAGGTCAACACAGATGATCCAATTGTGTTTGTCATATTGCAATAACTCAATGACTCTCTTTACATCTCCATATTCTTCACGAAGACAGACCGAATGCCCAATAGGGACTGCGCCAAACAAATTGCCATTGTGTAGAAGGACACACTTCAAGCTCCGCTTTGAGCTATCAATAAACAATCGCCATTCATTTGGATTGTAGATTGAAAGCCCTAATTCCTTCAGTAAACCAGGAATGTTATGGCAAAACACAAAACCGCTGGCACTTCGAAAGTACTGCAGAAATGTAGGGCTACTTTCTCTGGTTTGAAAGTATGATACCTTCACTCCTTGTTCAAGTATGTTTTTCTCGTTCAGTCTTGATGCTAGTATTTCTGAAGCTTTTTTGGATAGGCCCAAATCACGTGCTAAATCATTCAACTCGTGCTGATCAAATCCCCTACGAACTGAATCCTCGTGAATGTCAAAATCTGCATCATTGCTGTCACTGCGTTCTTCAACATCACTTAGATCTTCTAGAGGAGGTAGTTGTTCGAAAACTGGTACTGGAATTTCAGCTGAATGAGGCTGAATGAGGCTCACAAGTGGAATTTTGCTTATCTGGAGGGTAAGCTGTGGAGAAAAAACTTGACGTGCTAGAAAAAAACTGACTACAGATTTGGAATCAGCATGCCAATTTTAATCTAAATAAGCTCAAAAATCTAACTCAACAATTTTTTTTTCTTCAAATTGTTCCCCAGTGTTATTGGCGGAGATAGGTGCATGGTCAGTGCCGGGGGGCCCCAAAAGGGAAGTGACCCCCAAAAGGGGGGTAAGGGGTCTGAAAATTGGGACCCCATCTTTTTCTGTTAATCTGATACCTATAGAAGCCAGAACTGCAAAAAAATCAATTTTAGCACAAAAATCCTACGGGAGCCCTTTTCCTAACATTACATACCGCACTATTACCATAAAAGGGATATTTTTCGGAACGAAGAGCAGCGACGACGGTCGAAGGTCGGCACGAAGACACGGGCACGAAGACACGGGTACCCCCGTGTCTTCGTGCCGACCTTCGACCGTCGTCGCTGCTCTTCGTTCCGAAAAATATCCCTTTTATGGTAACCTTCCTCAGTCGACGAAGGTCGTCGCTCAACCTTCATCATGACTCTCGGTCTCGGGCCATACTGTTCTCTTAAACAGGTCAGTCAAAGGCTTTTCAAAGTCAAAAGCTTTTCGTCTCATCAACTCCCCTCCTCTGACTGACTGTCTTCAATCTTTAAATCACCGCCGCCATGTTGCTTCTCTTGCTATCTTCTACCGTTATTTTCATGCTCACTGCTTTTCTGAACTTGCTAACTGCATGCCTCCCCCCCTCCCGCGGCCTCGCTGCACAAGACTTTCGACTCATTCTCATCCCTATTCTGTCCATCTTCCTAATGCAAGAGTTAATCAGTATCTTTACTCTTTCATCCCTTTCACTGGTAAACTCTGGAACTCTCTTCCCGCTTTTATTTTTCCACCTTCCTTATGACTTAAATCTTTTCAAGAGAAGAGTAACAAGACAGTCCAAAGGTGGGCACCAAACCGTTAATCCGTTAATCGTTAATTAACGAAGTTAACATTTTCGTTAACGATTTAACTTTTAAGTTAACTTTGGAAATCATTATCGGACTAATTAACTTCCGTTACATTTAACTTCCATTAACTCAAGTCCGCTAACCCAAAAATTTCATAAAAACCGGTAAACGTTTAAAAGTTTCTATTATTTTCAGATTTTCAATACAGATGTAGAGTCTTAAGGTGCGTCCACACAAGGCATTACGTTGCGCATTACATTGCGCATTACGTTGCAAAAACTCTTATTTTCGTGTTGAGTGATGCGGAAAAGTAATGCGGGAGGTAAATCTAGCGCGGGGCATTTTTGCAACGTAATGCGCGCATCTGTAGCCGTTGAGCTGTCTTTGAGGTAACACCTACGCCGCCTGCTGTTCCACACAACACTAATTATGGATGAGGATAGTCTTTCGTCTTGGAGCAGGCCACAAACCTTAGTGTATTTAGACTTAGTAAAGCACCGTCCATGTTTATGGAAAGTTAAAAGCAAAAACTACAGAAATAAGAACCTGAAAAGTATAGCTATAGACAATATTTGCGCTGAAATGACAAGCAGAATCAAATGTATCGTGACCCCTGAGATTATTTTTAAAGGCGTTTTCTGCGGGGGATTTTTGGTTGCAATCGGAAAATTTTCGGTTGCAAACGGTCACAACAACAACAACAAATGATTGCGGGTCAGGCCAATCATCTTCCCTGGATGGTTGAACAGGGATCGAAATTTGAGCAACCGAAAAATTTTCGGTTGCAATCAGGATCCCCGCAGAAAACGCCTAAGAAAATGCACACGCTGAGGACACAGTTTCGGCGAGAGGGTGAGGTGAATGTTATGATGATTCAGCAGTAAACTCCCGCCCGTATCACGTAATGCGCAACGTAATGCCTTGTGTGGACACACCCGTTCTGCATCACTTCCCGCATCACGTAATGCGCAACGTAATGCCTTGTGTGGACACCCCCCCGTTCTGCATCACGTAATGCGCAACGTAATGCGCAACGTAATGTCTTGTGTGGACGCACCTTAACCTAGGTAGCATATTTAATATTGTACGCGTCATTCTTTCAACCCCGATATAACGCCACTTGTTATTATAAATAACTTTTCAATTAAACTTCGAATTATGAGTTCAAAATGATATTTTATGTATTCGATATTTAAGCAATTATTTTCTATTAATAGATCATATAAAGTTTCTTTAATAAACAAATAAGATATTGCACCATAGCACGCAAAGCAGCGCTATATATAAAAGTAAGTGCCAGTAGAAAGAGGACTCACTTTACTCTGGAGAGCTATTACGGTTACAACGTGAGTATCTGTTATTATAGCGATACCATTAGTGTTAATTGAAAGAAAATAAATAAGTCAAGTTTCATTATTATAATATATTAAACATTTGCGTACATTCATTTGATATTCTAGTATTTGCATAGCCAAATTATATTTTCGATATTGTAAGATCCGTTTTGTTAATTAGTCACATGTTTAATACTAATATTGTGTTTCATTTAAGTTTTTTTCACCCTTTTCTGGCTCTAAGCCTTTAAAAACCTAAAACAGGACCAAAACTATGAAATCAGCCTTTTTTACCGTAGATAACAGTAAAGTCGCCAGGAAAACTTTTTTTTCTGTTTACAGACGTGTGGTGGCGTTAATACTTACATTTCTACATCTATGATTTCAGGAAAGTTAGAAGGGGCTATCTGGAGAGCCTGTGTCATTTTGTGTCTTCATCTGTTTCATATTAGGGCTATAAATGAACAAATGACAAAAATATCTACAAAGTGGCTACCAACAGTAGAGCCGCCATCTAGTGTTTATTTACTGAGTGTCGTACCGCTGTCGTCGTCGCCCGAAAAAAAAACGTGTAGTGAAATTTGAAACCGTATATACTTGCAGCTACAAAGCATAAAACAACGCTGAAACAGAGTAGATTACCCAGCAAACACACTACGTAAACCTTACGTTTTGTGAAGGTAGCGTTTTGATAACGTTAGGAAAGTTCGTAATATATACGTAAATCATACGTACACTCTTGAATTGTGTATGTTGTATTTAGGTAGTGTTTGGTTACGTCGCTACGATACGTTTTTTCAACGTAATTAAGACGTTATAGTAATACGTGCTTCTTCTACTAATATATTACGTAGTGGTTTTACGTTTCAATTACGGATTTATAACATCATGATGTAACGTGATATTAGAGAATGGACCCGTTTACTTGAGGTAAGGATTGATTTGACATCTTCAAGCCTCATATAGTTGGGCAGTGATGTTGATTTTTCTATGTGAACAGTATTTTTGATGATACAGCCAATTTATGTACAGGAAAATGTATACGCTCTAAAACGACTGGCGCCATGTTGTGACGTCACTAGCTTAGACAACAGAGCAAAACAGCTGTGAAGCGGCCGCTACTATTATGTACTACCTACTAATACACCAACTTGCATTACCCCTACTACCGCAAAGATGACAGTAATCCTCCTTCAAGTGATGTAGTAGGTATTTACTGTGTTTGTGAATATGTAAGTTGTAGTTTATAAGGAAAAAGTGGATAGACAGAGATAAGTGGCCCGTGACACCTGACAAGTGATGACTTCTGGGATCGGCATTCCTTATAGGGAGCTTAAATGAACCTGCAATGACATGTAAAGCTAGACAGATAGACGAACTCATAGAGGAACAGGTAGAAATGTATGGCTTTCTTTCCCCACATAAGCAAAACATACACCCTTCGTCACTCTACTCACCACTACAACCTTTACTAACCATACATTTCTACCTGTTCCTCTATGAGTTCGTCTATCTGTCTAGCTGTACATGTCATTGCAGGTTCATTTAAGCTCCCTATAAGGAATGCCGATCCCAGAAGTCATCACTTGTCTGGTGTCACGGGCCACTTATCTCTGTCTATCCACTATTTCCTTATAAACTACAACTTACATATTCACAAACACAGTGAATACCTACTACATCACTTGAAGGAGGATTACTGGTCATCTTGCGGTAGTAGGGGTAATGCAAGTTAGTAAGGTTAGTTAGGTTAGTAAAATAAAACTATAATTTGCGGTTTGCTGAGCCAAAACAAGCCGATCAGCTGATCAGGCGAGATCTGAGTCTGCAGTTACTACGTCACAACCAATCACAGCGCGTTCCGCCGTGTTGTGATATTTTGGCCCCAAAAAGGCCATATATTTCATTTATGGTGCATTTCTCAGCAAAAAGAATATGAGTACAGTGATATGTAGCCTATATTGCACCCAAAGCTTTATAATACTCCGTGTTTTAGATGTGAGTAAACGGGTCCATTCAAAACGTTATATATACATAATGAATACGTGGATACATATGTTAAAAATACGTAAGTATTACGTTAATATGAAATGTGTATGTTGTATTTAGGTAGTGTTTGGTTACGTCGCTACAATACGTTTTTCAACGTAATGAAGACGTTACAGAAATACGTGTTTCTTCTACTAATATTAATAATATATTACGTAGTGGTTTTACGTTTCAATTACGTATTTATAACATCATGCTGTAACGTGATATTAGAGGATTCAAAACGTAATATATACATAATGAATACGTGGATACATATGTTAGAGATACGTAAGTATTACGTTAATATGAATTGTGTATGTTGTATTTAGGTAGTGTTTGGTTACGTCGCTACAATACGTTTTTCAACGTAATTAAGACGTTACAGAAATACGTGTTTCTTCTACTAATATAGTACGTAATGGTTTTACGTTTCAATTACGTACTTATAACATTATGATGTAACGTGATATTAGAGGATTCAAAACGTTATATATACATAATGAATACTTGGATACATATGTTAAAGATACGGAAGTATAACGTTTTTAGCACGTTTATAGCACCTTTAATTATCTTTTTTTATTTACGATTTTGTGACGGAAATACATATGGTTTACATTCAAAATACGATTGCTTGGATGAAGAAACTTAATTTGAAGTAAATAGTAAATTTCAGGCAGGGCCCCAAGGTTATTATGCATGTACGGTTTCTTATTATAGTCTATGTAGAAACGTTTTCTAATAGGTTCATATTAGAGAAAATGTTAATTAATACGGTATACAATTATAAGTTCTAGTATATCAAATTGTATCATTTGTTATGCTTATTATATAATCAAATGTAATTATTTCAAACTTTTAAACGGTAAACTTAAAATATATTCAAAACTATAATCAATAAAAAAGTCACATACATGATATTATGGGATATTGGGACTACTTAGATTTTTAATTTTGTAGGATTCAAATATATCTGATGGAGTATATATTTTCACATTGGCACGAGGATCATTAACTAAAAGCTAACCTACTGTGGCAAAACATAATGATCACCTTATAAACAGGGTGGGCACTAGCTTACTGCCCTTAGTACAACAGCTAGTGGCAAGGTCTCCGTGGCAAGGTTTCTGCAACGGAAGGAGCTGTAGCAAGAACCGTTGCAGAAAGGTCCAACCAGGCAGGTTGTGGCAATGTGCTTGCTGAAGGTAGTAGTAACGTAGCAAAAACGTAATGGGATGTAGCAAATAAATTGTGAGAAGGTGATGGTACGTGATAAGAAGGTAGTACAAAGGTTGTAGTTACGTGCAAATGGTTGTGGCAATGTGCTTGCTGAAGGTAGTAGTAACGTAGCAAAAACGCAATGGGATGTAGCAAATAAGTTGTGAGAAGGTGATGGTACGTGATCAGAAGGTAGTACAAAGGTTGTAGTTACGTGAAATGTGCTTGCTGAAGGTAGTAGTAACGTAGCAAAAACGTAATGGGATGTAGCAAATAGGTTGTGAGAAGGTGATGGTACGTGATCAGAAGGTAGTACAAAGGTTGTAGTTACGTGCAAATGGTTCGCAAAATGTTGTATAAAGGTTGTCCGTTACGTAGTGAAATACGTAGTTAGGACGTACCTGGGCGTCCACACAAATTCGTACTAGTTACGTATTTTTGCTACGTAAAAGTTACAAAACCGCTACCTTTATACTACGTAAAAAATACGAAAGTGTGTTAGCTGGGTATACAGTCATCATATAAACTACTGTGCATTATCTTCAGTGGCACATAAAAATCAGTAGTAATCCTATAATTCGTAATATATGGGGCCTGGCGACATGACTGCAGGTGGCGACTTGACTGTTATCTACGGTAGGTTTTTAAAAAAGTTAAAACTATAAAATCTGCCTTTTTTTTTTTTTTTTTAAACTCTAAAGCAATAAAAAACCCCATACAGGCTGATTTTATAGTTTTGGCTCTTTTCAAAGGTGTTTAAAAAAAGGCCTCATCCATTTGCGACATTTCAAGAACCAGTTCACGGAACCCAAGAATTCAGGCGTTCCATTTGCGCACGAAATTCTGGGTCCGAGGCAAAGCGCGTAGTGACTCAGCAAAACCCGTGAACTTTCTCTACTCACATTGAGAGGTGGGTAGCTTGGGTAGAGTTTTCAGTTCATAACAAACAATGGTCGCCTTGGGCCCTATTTCTCTTATCGTGAAGGGTTTTCCGCATGCACGAGTCGGAGAGGATGTCAGACGGCATAAAAGAGGCATACATGGCTGGTGGAGGCCATGCGTTCCCGCGATCTTAAACTTGATATGATCCCTTCACATAGCAGCTAGCTGAGTTATATCTCGTTATCTCTCGTTATCTCTCTCGCTATCTCTGTCTCTTGTTATCTCTCTCGTTATCTCTCTCTCTCGTTATCTCTCTCTCTCTCGTTATCTCTCTCGTTATCTCTCTCTCGTTATCTCTCTCTCTCGTTATCTAGCTCTCTCTCTCGTTATCTCTCTCTCTCGTTATCTCTCTCTCTCGTTATCTCTCTCTCTCTCGTTATCTCTCTCTCTCTCGTTATCTCTCTCTCTCTCGTTATCTCTCTCTCTCTCGTTATCTCTCTCTCGTTATCTCTCTCTGTCGTTATCTCTCTCTTGTTATCTCTCTCTTTCTCGTTATCTCTCTCTCTCTCTCTCTCTCTCTCTCTCTCTCTCTCTCTCTCTCTCTCTCTTAAATTGCCTCGCTAGCTGCGTATGTTTGTAAACAAAAAACGGGGTTTTTGCGTTCCATTTGTGACATGCGAACCCAACCCTGAACCCAGAACCCAACCCTGAACTGAAAGAACTGGTTCATGCAACTTGGGAACAAATGGAAGAGGCCTTTTTTAAGTGGTTTTAGAGCAAAAACAGATTTTTTTCTTTTTTTCTAGAATAAAAATTAACGTTAACGGTTTATCGATAACTTCCGTTACATTTTTAAAGAATGAACTGATTAACGGTTATCGAAGTTAATTTTTTGGATAACGGATTAACGGTTAACGAAGTTAACTTTTTGATTAACGGCGCCCACCACTGCAAGACACCTCCCGGACATTGGCTCACCCCCCTTTTTTTATTCTCTTAAGCGGGTATCACACGAGGCATTTCGTCGGACTGTTTCGTCGAACCAAACAAGCATTTGGTTGGACCTGTTCGTCGAACACTGACAACACATCTAGCACACTGTTGGGCCAACCGCTTCACCCAACAATAACAAACAAAGATGAAGCGATGACAGCGAGAGGCGCGGAGATTTTTTGTTAATGTTTTAACTTTAGGGGCATAGCTATATATACGAAGCTATACTGGTGATGAAAAGGGAGGAGGTGATTGTTAGAAGAGAACAGCGACAGATGAAGATGCGTTCATGTGAGCTAAATGGGTTATAGTGGACGAGAACTGCGCGCCGGTTAGGTTAAGTTGGTTAGGTTAATATTCCCGTCAGGGGGTCGAAGGGGACGGAGCCCCTCCCGTTAGAAGGTTAGGTTCGGTTAGGTTAGGGTAATAATTTCATCCCAGCAGGGCGTAGCAGAGCCCAAAATCGAGTGGCGGGCGGCCGCCGGCCACTGTTACCTGTGGCCACCGAAACCTGTGGCGGGCGGCCCGCCCGCCTGCCCAATGGCCCAAAACCACACGCCCAATTGTGTAAGCAATTTCGGTCCTAGTGTGAAATAATACCATACGTAATCAGTGTCTCAGGAAAGGACCGCGCAGTCCTCGTCCATTTTACCGGATCTTGATATTACAGGTGGCTCCGTAGTGTACTGGTTAGCATGCTCGGCTGACAACCGAGAAGTCCCGGGTTCGATCCCCGGGCGGAGCGAAGACAGACAGGCGGTCTTCTTAAAACCCGAGCCCCTGTCCACCCAGCAGTGAATGGGTACCGGGTGTTAGCCGGGGGTTTGTGACCCCCCTCCCGGGGTGGTGGCTTCGGCCAACACTAAGCCCGAGCGGTAGATCACTATGGCTCTGAGGAAATATCCTCTAAACAAACAAACAAACACCACATTCTCTCCAAACTCTTTCCCTGTCTCAATCATCCGTCCCCTTGTCTCACCAGTCATCACACAGTCCCAGCAACAATAACAGCCATTCTCTGCCTGTCCTTTCAACCACCTCATTCATTTCACATCCCATTTCAGTGAAAACCACACGCATCATTTCCATTTTCTCCCCGGTATACTTCTCAGATCTCATATTTTACTAGTAATCATTCTACCGCAAACACATCAAATCAGCTTCATATTTCTGAAAATCTATCACATATATAATATAGACTGATCTGTATTAATTTTACTGTAACGTATTATATGATGGTGTTCATTTCAATGCTTAATAATTGCTAAAACTATTTATAACTTACAGAAAAAGTATAGACTCCCAGAGTATGTTCGACGTATGTGCAACATTTTGTATAATTTCACAAAACCATTTCATCGAACATGTTTGGTGAAATGACCCTCGAAGTTCGACCAAACAGTCCAACCAAATGGCAAGTTCGACGAAACAGTCCGACGAAACGCACCGTGTGATAGCCGCTTTAATGTCTTCTTTATAGGGACTGGGAATTAAGCGAGCTTTGTATTACCTATTTTTGTTGTGCCCTTGCCAGTCCTTTGTGATGTAAAACAAAACAAAAACAAAAAGTTGAACAGTGAAAGATGATAGACAAAGCTGGTGGTGAACATTGAAATCGCCAAGTAATGACAAATGAATGATAAGACTCATGTAAATTTTTAAATGAGTGATAAAATTGGTGGGAAGTATGAGAAATGTGCATGTTTATAGTCAAGTGGATTGTGTGGCCGGATGATCAGCAGCTGTGTTGAAATCCATTCCAGTATGCTCGTTAGAATTAAAGTGTTTTGTAAAATGGTTCGTGCATGACTTGGTTTATTGTGCGAATCTTGACTTATTGCTTCAATAGCTTTTCAGCTTGTGAAAACGCACTTGCATACAAGAACTACGGAAACATAGTGTGTTTGTATATGTACTGTATGTATACAAGTGTGGTGTATATGATATATTTTTTGGTTTGAATACCTTTTATTCAACATTTTTTTTTTCGTAGTCGAGATGGAATCAATGTAATATTTTTTTATTCAGGGGTATTACATTTGTTTCATAACTGAAGTTTGCAAGATAGGGCCGGTAGGTGTCTGTCCCGGGCAGGGCCGGATTTAGACCTGTGGAGGCCCCTGGGCAGCCTCTGTGTGGAGGCCCCCCTTCATTACAAAATTTTACAAAGTATGGGGTGCCGAGCGAAGCAAGACTGAGCAGCTGGGGGTCCGGGGAATTTTTTCTAAATTTTAGCCTTTTTAGGAGCATTTTGAAGCAATAAGCAAAGCTAAATTGAGAAAGTATATTAGCTATAGTATATTGTGAACAAATTGGGGTACGTACTCTATGACCTAAATGGGTAAAGATTTTTTTTTAAAGTGAACACAGCTCAATGAAGTACGTACAGTATTCAGATTGAGAAGTAACACATTGATGTTGCGAGACTATGAGTCGGGTCACCTCTTGTTAAAAGCATGAAGTATAGGAGTAGCCTAAGCCCCATATTTTCTTAAATTTGAGCTCACTGCCTACAGATTTGGTTGATATGAAATTTACTGACGGGAGTTACTTTCAAGGTTAATTTATTTTTAATGTGTTTTTCTGTTTATATGAATTATATGAAACTTTGACGTAAGCCACTGGCTATAGCCTAGCTACAGTCGATGCCATGCCTACCTAAAAATGGCTGTTGGCTTCCGATAAAAGCATTAAGGCCATCAAGCAACAGTAGCTAGGCAGTTGGATATAAGATCAATTATTAATTTGATTAACAATTAAGGCCTTGATTAAAAGAAATTTATTATATAAATATACAGAGAAGTATGGTAAATTTCTATTGTTTGCCCATACTCTTCCCCTTCCCCCAAACAAGCTTGGGAACCTGTGGGAATGCGGGGTTTTCGAGTAGGGAGCAAATAATGCGTCGGAAACACATATTTTTGGAGTTATGTAAAAGAGCTAAAACACCCTAGATCTAGAGTAATTTTCCTAGAGCTAAGAAAATTTAACCTAACCTCCTTGCGAGGGGGCTCCATTCCCCTCGACCTCCCTGTAATCTAATCTAATCTAACCTAGCGGGGGGCTCTGCCCCCCTCGACCCCCGTTAATCTAACCTAACCTCTTAGCAATAATCACCCGATAATCTAACCTAACCTTATTTTACCTAACCTTCTAACTGCTCCGCCCCTCTAGACTCCCCGGTAACCTAACAAAATGTTACCTTACCCTAAGTGGGAGGGGTGGGGGAGGGGGCTCGACACTCCGGTTATCATTCTGTTTGTGAGGATCGTCAGGTTCACACGTCTCTGGACTTGGAAGAAATGCAATCTATTTTCCCTAGATTTAGGGAATTTTGACCATTTACACTACACCCTTAACTCAAAAACTATGTGGCTGCGACGCATATTTTGTACCCCAGTCAAATATATCGCATTAGGCCAGGTCCCCAAACTTGATTTGGGGGAGAGGGAAGAGAATGGGCAAACACTAGAATAATACCAGAAGTATTAAGTAAATATTTAAATAAGAAAAAAAAATGTAATATGTGAAGGCCCCAGGCCCCAGTCTGGCAGTTTTCCCCCATTTTGTGGAGGCCCCCTGATTGTGGAGGCCCCTGGGCAGCTGCCCACTTTGCCCACTCCTAAATCCGGCCCTGGTCCCGGGCTGGTTTAGGGTACCCAATCCACCCTTGTGAATCCGACATAGTTTCGGTTAGGTTCAAATTTTTTTTTTTGGCATGTCAATGCCATTTTTGCCACATGCCCATATAGCCGTAGTTGGCGCTGACGGACTATGCAGGTAATAGGGCTCGATTCAGTCTCACGGTGCAATTGCTGATTTGACACTTAATCATCACAGCGATACCCCATGATTCTGTGAAGACACTTATTACCAAAGGCATCGATTCGTCTCTTCAAGGTGCTATTTAGTGTCCATGTCTCACAACCATAGAGTAAGACAGGGATCACAAGCGACTTGAAGATCCTGATTTTTGTCCTCCTGCACAGGTACCGACAACGCCAAATACTCCTGCTGAGCGAGTCCATAACACCGTGGGCTATGCCAATCCGCCGTAAGACTTCTTGACGTGACCCGCCGTCATTATAGACTGCGCTACCAAGGTATGTAAAACTTTCCAAGATCTCAATGTCCTCGCCACATGCATGAACAGACTGTACTGTTTCATCTAGTAAGCCTCCAAACACCTGGACCTTGGTCTTAAGCCAGGAGACCTCAAGTCCCAAAGGCTTTGTCTCCTCGTGCAGCGCCTCGAGAGCCATCACCAGGAACTCCAGCGACTCAGCAAAGATTACTGCATCATCGGCAAAAACAAGATCAGTGATCTTGGTGTTGCCGAGGGATGCTCCACAATCACTTTGATCTACAACTTTGTCCAATACCAGTCCATACAAGTGTTGAAAAGTGATGGGGAAAGGACGCACCCTTGCCTCACTCCTGTATTAACAGGAAAGAAGCTGGATACACCTCTCCCACACATCACAGCACTCTTCAGTCCCAGAGTACAGACCAGTCATCAAACCAATAGTCCTTGCAGGAATCCCGCGAAGTCGCAGAAGATCCCAGAGTGACTCACGATGCACTGAGTCAAACGCCTTCTTGAGATCAACATAGGCTGCAAGCATCCCCTGTCGAAACTCACGTCGGCGTTCCACCAGGACACGAAGAGTTCTAGAGAGAAGTAAAAGAGATCGCTACACGTAAACCCTGCGATATTTGGGGATCCACTATATTCAATTGTATTTATGGTTAACAGCAACAAAGTAAAAAAAACTGTTAATGCCCAACACACCATCCACGGTAAAAGCAGTTTTTGATTAATTTCTGCTAATAGTAGACAATGTTTTTACTAGTTTGTTATTTTATGGCAGCAGCTCATATCAATAGTGATGTTATGTAGGTATATAATGATATGAAATTGTCAATTAGATTAATTGAGACATAAAACCATGATGGATATCAAACCCAGGGTATCATTTCATTAATTTGTGGTGTAGGTGCGAGAACTATTCAATGGTTTAAAAGGGATGTGGAAAAGCAGTTAATGATCGGTGATCTAGGCTGAGAGATGAAGATGTGTTAATTCATCATAAATTTTACTGCTATGTTGGATTGGAGTTACGTATGTAGTACCATGTATAGTTCAAAATGTTGATTTATGATTTTTTGTCTTAATGCCAACAGTAACACCATGGAGTTGCCATATTTCCCAAGTTCGTATGATGGGAAGGAGGGGTTTGAGATCTTCCTGAGAAAACTTGTCATCAAACACAATTGGTCAACTGAAACAAGGCGGGAGTTGTTTCTCACAAAGAGGGATCTTCAGGACAATTACATCAACTTTTGCTGTGTATTTGGCTATCCCATTGGCTCTTTTGTTAGTATTGGAAAACATCTAACCTTCCTGGATATCACTGTCAAGGCATATGTTGGACCCCACGGCCACCAGCTTCCCTGCTATGGGGATATTTTTTTTTCTCATGAGGCCTCTGACCTGCTAGCTTATGGAAGACAATTAGATGAAAAGGAGCCAGACCTCTCTGATAATACAGACCATACAGACTGTACTTCAAATTCATACCAAGACACGGGCAGTGATACCAGCAGTGAGACATCTGTTTATGATGACGTAAACAATAAAGCATCTCTTAGTAATGATGGAGTACCCTGTAATGCAACATATGTTAGTAATAATGAAGTAAACAGTAAAACAAAATCCATTAGTGATGAAGTAAACAGTAAAACAAAATCTGTTTGTGAAGAAAAAGCAGTAAGCAGTAAAAAATATCAATTTATTATAGAAGGGCATGGTGCAGATGAAGAGATAACATGCCCTGCATATGACTCAAATCAGTGTGCCTCGTGGAACCCCACAGGGAATACCAACTGGGATACAGGGTTTCGCACAAAGCAAGACATAATTCCTGTGTTTGAGTATGTTAACTTTCTAGAAGACTTTGTGACATCATTATAATAATTGAGATATCATGCATTAGTGCTTCTTTAGGTTGTATGAACAGATAGTTTTGAATATTTTACTGCATTTCATTATAATATTTTGATAAATCTTCTCACTAGTCATATCAAAAGGAAGATTTTTTTTTTACAGCCAACAATGGTTAAGATATTGAACTTGTAATGATGGCCACACAGTGAAACTGAATCAGAAGATAATATTTATTTAGGCTATGTTTGTTACATGTTTAAGTACCAGATTACTCTACTGAAAACATTGATCAATAATCTCAATAATCTTAAGTGATTGTACACATTCATTCAAGGAACACGTATTTAGTATAACAGTACATCATTATTTAAGGCTGACCCATGTAACCATGCCACCTGTGTCTCAAAAAAAGTTATGTTGATCCTGATATATTTATTGTTTTCGTATTTTCTCAAAAATGGTGAATTGACTTTGTCAGAATAAAGGTTGTTGTCTTCACACAACTTGTTTTGCCAGTAAGGATGATGGTATGCTGGGGACCTATAGCCATCTTTGTTTTCATTATTCATGTAGCATTGAATGCTTATAGGCAGTCAGGGGATATTTTTCCTCATGGAGAGGAGCAGGTATCAGACAATCTATATGCACATATGTATGGACCATTTCACTAAGCGCTTGCGCTTCTTAAAACTGTCTCATTCGTTGTAGGTGGA
>JACEEZ010022299.1:722821-774357 GCA_016584305.1 Chionoecetes opilio
TCCTCCACGCCATATTGTCTATTACAGATACACCCGGTGGGAATGATCGGGTTTCGGCTTCAAGCTATGGTGTGCCAATGCCCATAAGCCGAAGTTGGCGCTGACGGACTATGGCAAAGTAATTTACAGGTAGGCGTCGATTCAGTCTCACGTGCAGTTGGTGAATTTACACTTAATCTCCAGCGTACCCCATGATTCTGCGAATACATTTATTACCAATGGCACGTTCGCCTCTTCAAGCGCTATTTAGTGTCATTGTCTAACATCTAGAGTAATACAGGATTACAAGCGACTTGAAGACCCGGATCTTTGTCCTTCTGCCTAGGTACCTACAACGCCCATCGCTGCTGAGTGATCCATAGCACCGTGGGCTTATGCTAATCACCGTAGACTTCTTGAGACGTGACCCGCAGTCACTATGATTGCGCTATAACCAAAGGTATGTAACTCTCCAAGGTCTCAATGTCCCGCGCAGAGTAAAGCGCATAACAGACTGTACTGCTTCATGTTAAGCCTCCAAACACTGAACACATTATTACTGCACATCCGCTTGTGTCTATCGTCTGTGTCTAATTGCCTGAAACCTTGTTTATACAGCAGGGTTTTAGGCTCACTCATCTTAAGGGGTTTTAGGTCCCCCCTGAGCCACTTTTGTTTACGATGTGAGCCATCTGTGTGGGGTTGCCGAGCTCCCGTACCCTCTGCTCCGCCTCCATGACTTCCACAGAGTGTTTATGTGTGTACTGTGTGGTGTGTGTGTGTGTGTGTGTGTGTGCGTGTATGTGTGTTTGTGTGTGTGTGTGTGTGGTGTGTGAAGAGTGTGTTTGTGTGTGTTGTGTGTGGTATTGGTGTGTGTGTACGAGTGTGTGTTTGTGTGTGTGTGTGTGTTGTGTAATGGTTTTGTGTGTGTTGTGGTGTGTGTGTGTGTTGGGGGGGGTTGGGGGGGTGGGGGGGGGTTGTGGGTTAGTATGTGATAATAAGTAGTCGTGCACGCTGCAAACCTTGTAAACAATTCGTATACTGCCGGGTGGTACTGTTGGTTAAGGCTCTGTTTTGTGTCGCCCTTGACGCGACCGGGGCTCAACCGAGGCCACGACAGAGAAGGCCTTGTCAGTGGGGGTGAGAGACTGATGACGAGACAACAGTGTGGCTTCATTTCATAGTGCTGATTAGGACGTTGGAATGAGAGGTCACGTCTTGTCTCCAATATGACGCAAGTTTATCCTTATTTCGTTGCGGTAAACTGCCTTTACAAATTTCTTTGTTGTGTCCCAAATTGTAAAGTTAATTATCGAAAAGGACCAAAAGGCAGTGTTCTTTCCTTTCCAAGAAGGGAGGATTGGTCGAACAAGTGTTTGCAGGCTATCATGAGAGACCACTACACTCCAAATAAAACGAACAGCAGTGGCTGACATTTTCGAACATCCACTCTATTTCCCTTCTAGGTTTATCAGTATAAGATATACATTATCTTCGTAAATGTTTGGTTCTATAATATCATCAATAAAACCATGCCATGTGCCCTTGGATTTACCATGGAGTCCAAAGTTAACCAATTACTCTACTGAAAACTGATCAATAATCTCATATCTTATCTTAAGTTGATGTACACATTCTTCAAGGCACCGTATTTAAGTATAACAGGTACTCATTATTTAAGGCGACCCATGTAACCATGCCACCTGTGTCTCAAAAAAGTTATGTTTGATCCTGATATATTTATTGTTTTCGTATTTCTCAAAAATGGTGAATTGACTTTTGTCGAATAAGGTTGTTGTCTTCACACAACTTGTTTTGCCAGTAATGATGAGTGTATCTTGGGCCCTATAGCCATATCCTTGTTTTCATTATTCATGTAGCATTGAATGCTTATAGCAGTCAGGGATTTTTTCCTCATGGAGAGGACAGTTATCCAACATCTATTGCCAATATGTCACTGGACCATTTCACTAAGCGCTTGCGCTTCTGTTGTAAATACCTGTGCTTCTATTCCAAGTAATTATGTGGTGCCAGAAGAGACGTATGGTTGGATTGTGTCTATTTGGACTTAAAAAAGCCTTGACAAGGTACCTCTGAAAGACTGTTGTGGAAATTTGGAACACGAAGGGTGGGACTGCGTGGAACTATTTTTTGAAATGGCTGAAATTTTTTCTGAAGGGAGCAGATGAGAACTGTGTTTCGGGTGGAAGAGTGTATTAAGGTGGTGTAACGCTCAGGCTCAGATGTTACACCGGTTTGTTCTTGATCTACTAATGCATTGCAGATGGAATTATGTGAGTTTAGAAATTATGTGAGTTTCTTTACGGATTATGCATCTATCTAAGATTCTGAAAAATATAGAAAAATGAAAGGAAGATTGCCATTTGCGACAAGAAGGATTTGATAAGATACACAAATGGACTCAACAGTGGGCAAATGGAATGGACCAATTTACGTCACATCCTAAAACACGAGTATTATAAGCTTTGGGTGCAAATATAGCTACTATCACTGTACTCCATATTCTTTTTGCTGAGAAATGCACCATAAATGAATATCTTGGCCTTTTTGGGCCAAAATATCACAACACGGCGGAAAGCGGCGCTGTCATTGGTTTGTACGTAGTAACTGCAAACTCAGATCTCGCCTGATCAGCTGATCGTCTTTCTTTGGCTCAGCAAACCGCTAATTAATTGTTTTATTTTACTAACCTAACTAACTTTGCATTAACCCACTACGCAAATGGACCAGTAATCCTCCTTCAGGATGTGTAGGTATTCACTGTGTTTGTGAATATGTAGTTGTAGTTTTTAAGGAAAACAAGTGGCTAGACAGAGCAAGTGGCCCATGACAACCAGAACAAGTGAGGACTTCTGGGATCGGCATTCCTATAGGAGCTTAAATTTAACCTGCAATGACATGTATCAGCTAGAACAGATTAGAGAACTCATAGAGGAACAGGTAGAAATGTATGGTTAGTAACGGTTGTAGTGGGTGATTTAGAGTGACGAAGGTTGTATGTTTTGCTTATGTGGTGAAAGAAAGCCATACATTTTCGACCTGTTCATCTATGATTTTTCCGTCTGATCTGTCTAGCTTTACATGTCATTGCAGGTTCATTTAAGCCCCTATAAGGAATCCGATCCCAGAAGTCGTCACTTGTCAGGTATCACGGGCCCTTATCTCTGTCTATCCACTTTTTCCTTATACACTACAACTTACATATTCCAAACACAGGTGACTACCTACTACATCACTTGAAGAGGTTACTGGTTCATCTTGGCGGTAGTAGGGGTATGCAAGTTGGTGTATTAGTAAGATAGTCCATAATAGAGCGGCCGCTTGACGCTGTTTTGCTCTGTTGTCTAAGCTAGTGACGTCACAACATGTCCGCCAGTCCGTTTAGAGCGTATACATTTTCCTTCACTTAAATTGGCTGTATCCATCAAAATACTGTTTCACATAGAAAAAATCAACCTCACTTCCACAACTATATGAGGCTTGAAGATGTTCAAATCAATCCTTACCTCAAGTAAGTAAATTTGGTCATTTATGCAAAAAAGGGGCAAATTTTTAGAATTTAGAAGGACAAAGAGGATAAGTATACCGTATTTACGGTTTTTACCATATGAGACGCGCATCTTGAAGATGCCCCCTGATTTGGGAAAGAAATTTTCCTAAGAAAAAATAATAAATAAACAGATTTCTACCGGTGTAAAATCTACCAATTTTCTCGGTAGGTGGTGGTCTCTCTGCTGCTTTGTTTCCATGTTCTTTGGCGTATCGTTAAAATTTTAGCTTGTAATGTCAATAGTACGTACACACAAACCTCGTTAATAGGAGGGAGCACTGGTCCGGGAACCGCAAAAGTCCGGAATTTCCCTCTAAACAAAAAAACAAAAAAACAAACAAAAGTTAGATGCCATTACCCCCCCCGACGTTTATCTACTCTAGTATAATAAATACGTCCGGCACCGCCATATCACTACCCCGCCCGCGTACTTTTACGCTCCGCTGAGGCATGGCTGCCACCTGGCGGGAGGCAGCAGAAACTGTTCACTAGTCTCAGAGACTTTCTGCACCAGGGAACAGTGGGGGTCAGTGGCGCTATACGTAGGCTGTGCAAGATGAACCTTTGAGTGTCGTGTGCCTAAATGTAAACACTCGACCCGCTGAGGCATGCTGCCACCTGGCGGGAAGCAGCAGAAAGTGTTCAATAAGTCTAAAAGACGTTCCTGCAACCGGGGCCGTGGGCGGCAGGGACTAGACGGAGGGGTGCAGGTGAACCGTGATGTCATGGTGTCCAAAAGTAAACTATACGACTGCTGGAGGATGCTGCACCTGGCGGAGGCAGCATAAAGTGTTCAAATAGTCTCAGAGCTTGTTCCTGCACCAGGGGCAGTGTGAGTCAGGGGACTGACCGAGGCTGTGCAGTGAACTGTGGTGTTGGTGTGCCCAAATGTAAACATACGAACCGCTGAGGCATGCTGCCACCTGGCGGGAGCCGGACACTGACCAGGGGTGACAGGAGATGCTCGGACTCGCCGGCAACTTTGTCAATTTACGAACAGGACTCTCTGCCATTTTCAACGAAAAAAAAAAAAAAAAAAAGTCTGGGATTCTGACATATCCCCGGACCTCGGATCTTGTCCGGCAAATCCGATATCCGGGAAATGGAGGTCCGGGAAATCGAGGTTTGTGTGTATTAGTAAATCGTTTTGATGAATTCGCCATGGGTGATAATTTCCAGGACTGGAAAGAGCTTGTGATACGTGTGACAGCCTGGTGGTAAATGATACATCAACACTAGCAGACGATACATCAACACTAGCAGACATTAGATGGCGCTGTTGACGGCAATCTGCCGAGCCTCGGAGGCGAAACGTAAACATCAAGGCGTGAGGACAGATTAGTTGATTTGAATGTCTTATGGTATTTGAAATACTTGTAACAGGTAAGTACTGAGTACTGAAGAAGTACTACAACATTCGTCTTGACGCATGAGTATTTTTCAGTTTTTTTTTGGGTTGGAAAAGTGTGTCTTATAAGCCGTAAAATTCGGTAGTTACAAATTAGGAAATTGGATTATTATTAAGGCGAGTGAAGAGAAAAACCTCGGAGTAATAATTCAAGACAAATTTTCTCTAGAGAAACACATTAACAGGATGGTTGGTGCCACATATAAGCTCCTGATGAATATCAGAACATCGTTTGTTCACCTGGATGAGGATATGATTAAAAAGATCTTAGTGGCCATGATCCACCCTAAACTAGAATATGCCATGACGGTTTGGTCCCCACACAAGAAGAAAGATATAAAGAAGATTGAAAGAATACAAAGAGCAGCAACAAAGATGATTCCTAATCTGGCTGAGTTGACATACGAAGAGAGATTGGACAAGTTATGGACTACCATCTTTGGAAGAAAGAAGGAAAACAGGGAATCTAATAGCGATGTATAGAGCTTATAACGGGCTTGGAGAGAATTGACAAAGAGAACATGTTTGTGAGGGACACTGAAAGCACAAGAGGACAAAAAATAGCTGAAAAAAGACGAGATGCATGAAGGATATTAAGAAATACAGTTTTCCAAACCAGAGTATTGATCTGTGGAATGCCTTGGATAATGATACAGTAAATGCAGTGTATCTCTGAGTTCAAGGATAAACTTGACCAACTGAGATACGGAGACGGGACCCCACGAGTGTAACTCATTTCCCGTATATCACAAATAGGTAAATACACTAATAACTCCGACTACAGGGAGGTGTGAATTCGAAGGCTTCAACATCAACATGAGACGTATTGCCCATGTGGAAAACCTGGCATAAGTTAATTGATAATGAGGTAATGGTAAGGTAAGGTAACGCATTTGATCTCAAACGTGTTTGGGAAAAGATCAAAGAAAGAAGGAAATAGTCGGCAATAAGAATGAGTTAAGCATTGTCCTGACACTGAACCACAAACAGGCTAAGACTATTAATGAGCTGACAGTGAATAATGAGCAGGCTGCAAAGGAAATAGGACAGCTTAAGGAGGACAACAGGAAATTACTGGAGGAGAGAGAGAAAATGAAAGAAGAGCTAAGGTTGAATGAGGCCAAGGTGTTAGTTCATGATCAAAAGCTGGATAAAATTAAGGAAGAGCAAATAGGATGGAAAAGGTTGCACGAGGAGGAAAAGATTGGTTTTAAAGAAACTTTCAACTAGTAATTAAAGGAGAACCAAGACAATGTAGGAAAGCAAGTTGTTAGGGTTTTAACCCTTACAGCGTTCACGGCGTACCACGTACGCCATCCGTGTTTTGCAGGTCGGGTGTTAATGTCGTACGTTGTACGCCGTGCTTTTTTCCGCCTCCATTTAAGTGTCTGGCGGGAAGCTTGGATCCTCATGACTTTCTCACATATATTTTGACCTTACCAAGTTGGTTTAGGTTAATATATAATATGTCTGGGGCTGATAATATGACTGCTGATATTACCTCACATTTGTCGCAGTATTTGGTATGTTTCCTTCACCCTCCTCAATCCTTATTATCAATCAATTACAATGCTTTTCACACAGCTGACATTTCTATGTCTCTAATTACCTCTTCTTCTTACTACCATTTTCATTACTATTATTATTATCATATTATTATTATTATTATTATTATTATTATTATTGTTATTATTACTTTTATTATTATTGTTGTTGCCATTATTATTATTAGCTATTAACTATTATTATTATTGTTATTATTATTATTATTATTGTTATCATTATTATTATTGTTATTATTATTATTATTATTGTTAGTATCATTATTATTATTATTATAATTTATATATTTTTTTATTACTACTACTATTATTGCTATTACTATTATTATTGTTGTTATTATTATCATTATTATCATTATTATTATTATTATTATTATTATTATTAGTAGTAGTAGTAGTAGTAGTAGTAGTAGTAGTAGTAGTAGTAGTAATAATAATAATAGTACACACACACGCACTTTCTAAGTAAAGGCCTAAAACTTATCGGCTCCCTGCCTCCTTGGCACACGATAAAGGGGGGTTTCATTGCATATCCCTTCCCCTGCGTATTCTATCATCTCTCTGGAGATTTTGTTTTCTTCAGAAATTAAACACTTCTTACACATATACAGTCAACCCTCGATTTAACGGACTAAAAGGGGGGAGAAGTGGTCTGTTAAAGCCGATTGTCCGTTAGTGCGAGGGTATTTTCCCAAGGGTGTGAAAATATAGGAAAAACACAGGAAAAATTGTGAAATAAATGAGAAATAATCACAAACACAACCAGACCGTGTAGCTATGTTGGGAGGTAAATAGTGACTGGCACTACATGCTGGATTTGGTACGCTCCTACATGCTGTGAAATAAATGAGAAATAATCACAAACACAATCATGCGCTACATCAGGGATTGGCACACTCGCCCATGACTGTTCGGGACTGGTATTAGGAGAGGTAGTAAGTATCCAGGCTCGCTCATTACTGCTTGGTATGCTTTGAAATATCATTATTCTAGGTGAATGTAGACATATAATCTCATTTTAATGGCTATTATTCATACATATGAGTAAAGATATGAAAATACAAGCAAGGCGCTCGTCCGCGTCTGGCAGCGTGGCTGTGGCAGCAGCAGCCAGCAGCAGCAGCTTCATGAGACATTATAATCACTTCAAAATGAGATAAAAAGGAAGAAAAAGTCTCCCGTAAAGTGATGAGTTATCCCTAAAATGTTGGTGTTTTCTCTCACCGTCTGGCTAGTGAAAGGTAAACAAATGATCACAACTAAAAGGAAAAGAAAGAAAACTAAAGAAAGAGCTACAGAGTGGCAAAGAAGGAGACATGTGTCAAGCTCGAGTTCGAGCTTGACAGACTTACAAAGCAATCCTAAGCAGAAGAGGTCACAAGAAGAAGAACAGCAACAACAAGCCAGACACAGGCCGTGGCTTTCAAAGGTATTGCTTATTATCATGACTATTGCTCATCATTATATATATTAAATGGTTGTGATGAGCTGTTCTATACATGTGTCACTATTTAGGTCAGTGTAGCACCGTGTGTCACCTTGAATAAGGGTGATTTAAGGTGTTGAGGTGACAGGGAGACAGTCTTGCAGCGACCACCCCATAACACTAATAGTCACTATTTTATACAATACACATCTTCTACCACTAAATCACTAGCAACACAGGCTCCTTCCTTATATATATTAATATCTGATACATCAAAACTCCTTAAAATCCAAGCATTCCAAAATAAAATGAGAAAATAATAAATTATGTTGAGTTGACAATTCAAGCAGCGATAAGCGGTCTGGCATGCCATTCTTGCCCGCAAATTTGTCACGCAAAGGGAGTCCGTTAAACCGAGGTCCGTTAAATCGAGGGTCGACTGTGGCTCCGCCCATTAGGATGGAACAAGACGAGAGTTTCCCCTTCCTCGGCGCTTAATGGTTGACGGAATTCCGTGGAAAAAGGAAAAATCCAACCAAAATTCTACTGTGACTGGTCAACCGGGGAGAGGAGTCTAAATCAGTTTAATCCCTAAAGATAGCATTCTCTAACCAGGTGTATGGAAGATGAACACTCCTCTCTCTCTACCTTCCTCTTCCCTTCTCTCTCTACACTTATACACACTGAAATGAGAGAGAGAGAGAGAGAGAGTAAGATTCATAACTTTTATTCGCAAGATGAATGCATCATTCAGACGTCTGAATGTCTCGCACGTAATATTCAAGAATGTGTCATCTTTATCGCACAGTCAAGCACAGTTTTTAAGAACAATAGGAGGGATTCCGTCTGGACCGTAAGCCTTCCGAGGATCTAGGCTAGAAAGGCCAAAGAAAACATCATTACGAAGAATCTTAATAACAGGCATAACATAGCCAGAGAGTGGAGGAGAAGGAGGAACAAGCCCTTCATCAACCAGATTAGAATTTTTAGCGAAGGTAAGGCAAAAGAGTTCAGCTTTAGAGATAGATGTGACAGTTGTGGAGCCATCTGGGTGCAGCATAGGAGGGAAAAATTAAGTAAAATTGTTAGAGATGTTTTTGGTTAGATGCCAGAAGTCACGAGAGGAGTTTGATTCAGAATGGTTCGGCAAACTGCGGAAAGAGTCGCAAAATAGTATATGCCAACGTTGACTGGTTGAGATCAGCAAGTTTAGAGATAAATGACTTCATGAGGAACCAGATGTGTTGTGGTTGATGGAGACTAAATTGAGTAAGGAGGTAGAAGCATAATTGGGAGATGGAAAATATAACCTGTGGAGAATAGACCGAGACATAAAGTAGGAGGAGTTATGATTGCAGTTAAAAAGGGAATTCGAAATAACTCTAAAGTAAAGTGGAGATGGGAGAAGGAAAAGCAGAATTTATGCAAATAAGCTTAGAAACTAGTAAAGGAGGAAAAGGAGATATTGCCATGGCATACATTCCACCAAAAACTAGATCGTGGAGAGTTTATGAATATCAAGAAATGTTGAACGACACCGGACAACTGGGGAAACTAATGGAGAAAAGTGATGACTTGATTTTGATTGGTGACTAACTGTAAGGAGGTAAACTGAGACATAAACATCAGCCGTACTGATGGGATATGAGACTGGCTTCGGGCCAGTCCTAAACGGCCTCGGGGTGCCACGGGCACAGTATACCCTCAGTACCACTGCCCTTACCCCTCATGGGGGTTATGAGGGGCAGACCGTTTATTTCCCCCTCTTTACCCAAGGCTCACCATGGCCAGTGATGATACCCTTAACTCTACAGGGGTTTTAGGGCCAGCCCCTCTATTAAATGACCCTCCGGATCCCCCTGGTTTACCGACCCCTGCTCCTCTTTTGACTCCGGCCCGGAATACTGCTATGCCCATTCCCCTAACTCGACACTTAGTGCTCCTGAGTCCCCTAGCCAGATCAAGAATCCATCCTCAGCACCAGGCGACACTCCTGCCCACAACCCCACCACCTCTTCCATACCTTCTCCATCCTTGCCTCCCTGCTCTACCCCTCCAGATCCCTCCTCTACCCTTTCTCCTCCCCAACCTTCTTTGCCCTCTTCCTCATCCTGTGTAGCTACTCTTGCACCCTACAACCCTTCTCCCTCCGGGAGACCTACAGTCCACACGGCCACCTCTCCCTCACCCCTCCTTCGACACTCTTTTTGGTCCTGCAAAATGGGGACGTTTCTTCATCGTCCTTTGCACCTTACTCTGCTAACGTGCTACGTTTCACGGCATGCCTCCAACGGCAAGTTGGCAAGGTTGAATTTCGTACCCGCCCTGACCGGAACCCCGTGGTGACTGTTGACACCAAGACCCAAGCTAATCCACTGTTCAACCTTAACCCCTTGAGGCCCAGAACGTAATTTTCATTGTAATTTGGCTACCATTAGACAATTTTTAATGAAGATCAGCAATATTTTATAGGTATGACCTGTTTAGTATCCTTGTCCACTAGCTTATCTGGTATATTGAGCTACTTTTCGTAATCCTATGGCTAACAACAGATGATTTTACATAGCAAAGGAAAGATCTGGGCATGAAGGGGTTACAGACCTCGACAGCAATCCCTTCTGCATCACGCCCGACACAACTCTTAACACCTGCACTGGAATATTTTCCATACCCCCGCGGTCTTGCCCAGTCGATGACACCGAATGGTCCGAGTGCGCGGATGTTGACCTTGACCTTTTGGCAGAGGGTTATGATGCCGTTGCAGTTTACTGCTACACCATCCCACCCCGGGGCCGCCGTAAGTCCCCTACCAACATTGCCAAAGTCACTTTCAAAAGGCAAGATCTCCCTGATAGCATTTATGTTGCCGGTGTCAACTACTCTGTTAAACCTTACCGCCCTACTCCTCGCCAGTGTGCTACCCTTTTCTAGTCTTGTTATTTACAGGTAACGGGATCAACCCATGTAAGATACAGGTCAATGACGTGTAGGGGTGATTGCCAGTGATGCCCTCCTGATAGGCAGGTAACTTGGTTTGCTGCCCAGAGGTACACATCAATAAGGTGGTATTGGCAAGTCGTGGTCGAGCGGTTTTAAGTAAGGCTTGCTGATTTAAGTAACTTATAAGTATTGTAAGTAAGTAAAGTAAGTGCAAGTGCCAAGGAAATCAAATAAGACAAAATACTATTATATAATTAATATTATATATATCAGGGGTCCCCAACCCGCGGCCCGCCAGATCATTTCCTTTTGGTCATCGGTGCGGCCTTCCATCATTCCAAACATGTGTTGAAACATCTTTTTTCTCAAGAGCGTGTTTTAGGATAGGTTAAGACTTAACCTATCCTAAAACACACTCTTAATTTCAAAATTCTTTGAAATTTTTTGTTCTGTATATGTGGTTTTCAGAGTTTTTTTATTGGTGCGGCCCTCGGGCCCTCTCGGACTTGTCGATGCGGCCCGCGGTACTCTGCGGGTTGGGGACCCCTGATATATATGTACACTATAAGGTTATGTTACAATACAAAGTCACGGGTTCTTTACAAACGGCCAAGGAAGCTTAAGTCTTAATAGACAGGCCAGAACAATTAATATCGTGACAAGTACTCACACACTCAGGTGTGTGAATAACCACACTGACTCACATGGAGTCCTTCTAGAAGCGCTTGTGTCGCGTCTCCGGTGGCTTCTCTTCTGCCTCCCTTCCGGCCCCTCGGCGAGTTATATACGAAGGTTTCTTTCTTGAACAGTTGTTTATACAGGAACTGCTGAGTGCGTGGAATGAGAAGGTCCGCTCGCTGTTCACACGGCGATGACGCAAACACACTCAACGTTAGTTGTGTCTGTCCATATGTGCAATGCTTATCAACTAAGATAAGTGGCCTTGTAACCACAGGCACACCCAAAACACTGACTATGCATTCTCAAGAATGCAAGCAGCAGCGGAACAACACCATTATGTCTATGTCAACATTAGCGAGGGAGGATGTAGTGTCTGGCTGAGCAACTCAATAACAGCTGTGTTGCTGAAAGAGGCAGACACACGTACATACACCTCCGACATGATCATATGCTGATAATATATATGTTTCATCATACACATTCATATAATATATCCAGTGCCATAACATCGCTCGGTCAACTACCCTATCGCGTCCTCGCGATGGTCTAGAGACATATACCTAACCAATGACCCATGTTACAACATTGTGTACTAAAGATTCTCGGTGTTGCAGGCAATGCTCCTTAAAATGCCTATACAAGGTGAGAGCTTCTATGACAACATAGCAAAGAGGAATCACAATAATAATGGTTGGTATAACAAGAATAATGCTATAAGGATAATGCACATAAATATATTGGTAGAGTCCTTTACAGCAGTATTCAAATCTGAGCTATTAGAAAACAAATGAACTCAAAGGCTGTTAGGAATGCTAGGAATTAGACATCTAGTTAGCAGAGGAGATAAACTGAGTTACTGTAGGGTTATTATAAATGTTACAACTGGAGGTACTCGGAGGTGATTACTTTCATCCCTCAATTCAAGAGTTAATTCCTCAGACAAAGGTTAACTTCCCTGTACTGTCATTACCTGATTCCTCAGAGGCTAGGAGTTCATGTGTTTACAATCCTAACAACTTTTCCTCGGTGAATAATTCACTCACTTTCTAACTAAGTTGAAGAGTCTATGAATTCATAAGTAAAACTATAATTAAGTTAAATAATATCACTCATCTCCTGGCCTGTAAGGCAACTCAAAAAGGATAAATGAATATATTGCATATAGGGATGATATGAGAAACTAACAAATTATTAAGAATTACAAGAAATTATGAAACATTAGTGGTAAATAAATTTAAAGCATCTACAAAATAAATAACTGACAAGTTAATCACTTAAAATCCCTTCACATGGCTATATAAGCAAAA
This sequence comes from Chionoecetes opilio, assembly GCA_016584305.1. Taxonomy (NCBI): domain Eukaryota; kingdom Metazoa; phylum Arthropoda; class Malacostraca; order Decapoda; family Majidae; genus Chionoecetes; species Chionoecetes opilio. The sequence continues at coordinate 735,696 of JACEEZ010022299.1, forward strand.
TATTTGCGATTTATTCTATCCCACCGCTGCCACCAATTACGTTACCCTTTTCTAATCTTGTTATTTACAGGTAACAGGATCAACCCATGTAATATACAGTGTCAATGACGTGTAGGGGTGATTTTTTTTTTTTTTTTTTTACATTTGTGCCTATAGCGCCTGTAGGCAGTGGTGACCCAGGGCTCGGATGGTAGGCTCTGGAGGTTCACTTGAGGGCTCTGATGGTTGGTCCTCGCCCGTGGTGGCGCAGGCAGGATTCTTATAGTGACGCCTGTGATTAGAGGCTCATGCCGCCCCCCTGTGTCCTCCGATGCACTCGCAATCGAAGGTAGAGTTGATGGGCAGGGCACGTGGGTGTTCTTAGGCCACTCGATGGTGCAGAAAGGTTTTGGGTTTCTTCGGGGATCAAACTCGGGTCACCGAGAACGCCAGTCGGAGACGCTAACCACTCCGCTACCGCCTCCCGATTGCCAGTGATGCCCTCCTGATAGGCAAGTAACTTGGTTTGCTGCCCAGAGGTACACATCAATGTGGTAGTAATTGCAAGTGGTCGAGCGGTTTAAGTAAGGCTTGCTGATTTAAGTAACATATAAGTATTGTAAGTAAGTACCAAGGAATCGAGTAAGATAACATACTATTATATAAATATATATTGTATTACCGTAAATGGCGGCGTACAAGTCGACTCTTTGAGCCTGAAAAAATCTCTCCATAACTAGGGGTCGACTTATACGGCAAGGATGAAATGCGAACCTTTACCACCGAGTGCCAAACAAGTGGATCGAGCGGTTGCTAACACTACTAACAATCGCTGTACATCACTTACCGTAACTTCAGTCAGACAACTACAATATGCGCCACTTCCAGAGCAGCAGCGACAACTTGAGAAGACGTTTAGCGGCAGTTCCACCCACAGCTGATGGAAACAGCTAATACATAGATTTTTACAAACAAGTAACCTACATAAACAAGTAACATGCGGGGTATGCTGTATAATCAAGTACATTACTGGGGCTTTAAACACTACCTTTGATACAGATAAATTAATATCAGTACATTACTACATAATTAAACATTAAGACAGAGAAAATGATGTCTGGAGAGCGTAGCAACCTCACCTTCAGACTAATACAGGCAATTATACTGAGAGGCAAACAGGCTCTCAAGTTACACTTATGAAGGGCTGGATGTGTTGTTTATGGATGAAATCACTAGGGCACACGTATATCCTAGATGGTCGTACCACCCCTATGACACATTCATATTGGTAATAGCCTCCACTCACATGTGTAGGGAGAGCTGTCGTGTGCTGTGCTGTGCGTGTTGACCTGGTGCGACCTGTCACCTATCTCACATTCTCTCGCCACGCCACAGTCTTTTCTCGCTCAAACATTACCATCACCTTGCCCTCATGCATTAAACTTTCATCTAACACTCCTATATACACCTCCCGTCTCCCTGAGGCGGTAGGTGGTTATATAGGGCGATTTGTAAAAAGAAATATTGTATGACTAATGAAAACCGATTTTGTTTACAAAATTGTCTGTAAATTTCCTTGAATCGGGTGATCTTGACCTCAAATTATTTCATAAACTTTGGCAATGATATCAGCACCCCGAAAAACCACAATAACGATACCTAAATAATTGAAATCGGTCGATTAATTAGTAACTGTAATAGGACGACAAGCATCGGTGGATGCGGGCATCCGCCATCTTGGGATGCGCCTTCTTGGAAATTGCTAATGTCCCCCGTGGGACATTTTTTTTCTCTGGTAAAATCAATATTCTGAAAGATGAGATCCTAGAGGTGCCCAAAATGCTTTCAGAATTTTGTTTTAGGAGGGGTGCATGGGAACGCCTCCTAGCTGCTAGACTATATGGGTCACTTCCAGATCGCTGATACACTTACCACCACTCATGGACTCTGCTGATATTCCACTCCATGTCACACTAAAAGTTGCTTCATCACTCCAAAATTATTTTTTTCCACTTTGCATCATCCCAGGTCAAATACTTCTTACAAAGGGCAATGTGTGCCTTCCTTTGTTTGGCCGTCACAAGTGGCTTCTTCCGGGCCAGATGTTTGGAAAAATGTAGGTTATCGTGAATACGACATCTTACCAATTGTTCACACACATCGCCCAATAGTAGAGGATTGTTTTCCTTGCATTAATACTAGGATTAACATCCACTTACCATTTGTTGAAACTAAGACTAGAGTCCTTTCGGAGTTTTTCTTTAGCATGGCTGGCCCACTTTTTGTTTTGTTTTGTTTGTATTTTCCCCACACTTCTCTCTCCAGCGCTGTGCAGTTTCAACGCAACATTGGTGATATTCTGGTGACTCTTGATAAGTGAAGATATAAAAGCTATCTGCTCACTTGAGAGCTCTTTCTGTCTTTTAATATAGCTGACACCAGCTAAAACAGGTCATGAACAACAGACAAAAATATATTACCTTGGAGACAATCTTTGCGAACAACAATCTTTCACTATAAGAATCAAAGGCCACTAACTGGTGGAAACTTTTGTCTCTGTTATCAAATTCCATCTTTCCTTCTTGCTGGAAGTTTTCTCACATTCAACCTGTTCCTAAAAAGAGTGGTCGTTCTAGTCCTTCAAACAACCATCCTATAGCTTTGATTTCCTGCCTTTCTAAAGCTTTTGAACCTATCCTTAACAAGAAGATTCTGAAGCATTTATCTGTTCACAATCTTGTATCTGATCACCAGTATGGTTTCCGTAAAGGGCGATCTACTGGTGATCTAGCTTTCCCAACTTAATCCTGATCATCCTCTTTAAAGGAGTTTCGGTGAAACTTTTGCTGTTATCTTTGACATATCAAAAGCTTTTGATAGTCTGGCACAAATCTTTAATTTCTCAACTACCCTCTTTCGGTTTCTATCCTTCTCTCTGCACCTTCATCTTAAGTCTCCATTTTCACCGTTCTATTGCAACTGTTGTAGACAAGTTTTGTTCTTTTTCTAAGTTTATTAATAGTGGTGTTCCTCAGGGTTCTGTCCTATCACCAACTCTCTTTCTAATACTTAAGACATTAACCCGGGAACTGCGGGAGCAAAGATTTTTTTAGTGCCACCAGTGCAGGGATGTGAGTAAAACGGTAACTATTACAGAATTGGATGAAAATCACATCAACGTCAAGGTAGTAAAAATCCGCATCCGGAAATATATCTATTTTTAACCCAAACGTATGGGGTTGTGGTGTGGTTGTGGTCGGGAGTTGAAATCTCTGGCGCGAATGGCACCAAACAGCTAGCGGAGACTGCTGAGGTGGGATCAAGGGTGCCACTCCTTGGGATTTTTCCCAAGATTTTGAGGGGATTATTCAAATTTTTCTCCAGTAGTTTATCTCAAGGTAAGCATGGGTACCGTTGTACCCTACCTTGAGATAAACTACTGGAGAAATACTTGAATAATCCCTCCAAAAGTCCCAAGATAGACAAAAAATATCCCAACGCCAGGACCTAAATCCCAAGATCTTGGGAAAAAACCCAAGGAGTGGTATATCTCTGCATACAGCGTAGTTAGGGAGATGGTGGTGTGTGTTATCGAGAGCTGACATCAAGGCGTATATGTGACACAGTTTGTAGACTTCTACAAATGTTGGCGCGGTTTTTGTATGCAATTGAAAATTGCGCTTCCGGAAGGCTTGCCGCAGTCGCTCAGCAGAGCCTTCCAGAAGGCTTGCCGCAGCCCACGGGATAATGATCTTCTAAGTCTACCTCAATGTCCTATCCGCTCTTACACTGATGACTCTACCCTGCATTTTTCAACGTCGTTCGCTAGACCCTACAGGAATTAAGTGATGCCACAGAGCGCCTAAGTTCTGATCTTTCTTTAATTTCTGAATGAGGGAAGGCAAACCTTGTTTTGTTCAATGCCTCAAAAACACCCAATTTCTTCACCTATCTACTCAACACAACCTTTCAGACAACTATCCCCTCTTCTTCAATGACACTCATCTGTCTTCCTCCTGCACATTGAACATTCTAGGACTATATATACTAAAAATCTCAACTGGAAATTTCACATTTCATCTCAGATATTAGGTGTATTGTGGCATCTGCATCCATTTTTTCTCCGTCCCAACTGCTTACTCTGTACAGGTGCCTTATCTGCCCATGTATGGAGTATGTCTCTCATGTTTGTGGGGATCCACTCATACAGCTCTCCTAAACAGGGTGGAGTTAAAAGCTTTCCGTCTTAATAACTCCCCTCCTCTGACTGACTATCATCAATCTCTCAATCAACGCCACAATGTTTCCTCACTTGCTATCTTCTACTGCAATTTTCATGCTCACTGCTCTTCTTAACTTGCTAACTGCTTGCCTCCCCCCTATCCGCAGCCTTGCTGCACAAGATTTTATACTCACTCTCACCCCTGTTCTGTCCATCTTCCTAGTGCAAGAGTTAACCAGTATGTTCACTCTTTCATCCTTTTCACTGGTAAACTCTGCTTAACTCTCTTAATTTCAATTAATTAACTTCACTGCTTAACTCTCTTAATTTCAATTTTTCCTCCTTCCTACAACTTAAATTACATCAAAAAAGGTGTATCAAGACACTTTCGAAACTAAAGTGGCCCTCCCACTTTAAGAAATCTCTTACTGTCTACTTTATAAGGAATGGCAGCTAGCGGGCTTTTTGTTACTTCTTTTGTGCCCTTGGCCAGTCCCTTGTGATGTTTAAAGGAAAAAAGAAAAGAAAAATACAAGTCGCCCTGCTGTTGTTATTGTTAAGCAACACAGTAGTAGTGGTGTTAGTTAATTACGCCTACTTCGTAACCGAGATTGGCACCATGAGTTCTTGCCAATTTGTTAATTATTTCTAAGAAATATAGGGATTTAACATGGAGGGGATGATTCCAAAATTGCCACACCATCACATCTGTCTAAGGGTGTATATGTAATGCCCTGATTTTAAGCTTTCTTCCTTACTGATGGCTCATCAATAAATGTAACTCCATCGATGTCTTTAAACGAGCCTCCTGATTAGGTTTACATAAAATATCATTCACAATTATCCCTTTATTGGCATTCACAATGTATAATAAAATACATGTATAAAAATAATCTCTTTCCTCATTCTTAAGCTGCATAAACATATTATCAAGGCACACCCCTAGGATGCAAATATGATCCTTTTTTTCAAATAGTCACACAAAAAGTCACAGTAGAATATTTGAAGACCTTTTCCCAGCAGACCTAGAAGTATAAGTTTCCTTGATCTGGGCCTCATAGTATTTGCAATTTGGCATGAAAGAAAAGAATCTAGATTATTCAAAATAGTTGCATAAAAAGATAGTTTGAACAAAAATTGTGGCCAATATCGAGAGAAACTCAGTGATGTATAGCATATTTGATTTAAACCAAAAATCATCATGACACGTAACACAAAAAAACTTTCAAAAGTGGTTGTACATAGACAAGTCGTTGAACATAAAGTGTAGCAAACTACTAGACACACGCAATGACATACAATATAATGGTAAAAAACCCAGCAACTATAATTAATAATTTACCTTATTATATACGTATTCCCTCGGGTGCACTCCAGCAGTAGCGGAACACCAAGTCTTTTTTATCATCATTATTATTATTATTATTATTACTTAAACCCATGAAAGGGCATAAAGAAATAATCATAAATAGATATACATTCAAGCAGTCTCCTCAATGAGCTGACATGGATATAAAAAAAAAGGGACCAGTAAGAAACTAGAAAAAAAAGGGAACAACCAAAACAATGCCTAATGAGTTAATGAAGTGTTGACTTTTGCCTTCATTTTATCAATGTCAGCAAGAGAAACTATCTCATTAGGAAGTACGCTCCACACTTTAGTCAAATTGGGGATAAACAAGCGGGAGAATTGGGTGGTTGAGCAAAAGTCTGGTTGATATGCTTGCAACAGTAGTCTCTCACTTTCATTGCTACATTGGGTTTTGCAATCTTTTCATAGGTTTGTACATAAGTCCCTGTTCTTTATCTTTCCCGGATGCCACGGATCACGTGTGCCGGTGTGGCTGTTTTCATGCTGACCTCACTTCAATGAGAGGGTCATGAGGGGGCAGGGGGGGTTGGGTAGGCCATGGGTAGTGATGGGCAGTAGTATTTTGGTTAGCATAGGACCTATAGATTTATTTTAGATAACAACTCGCTCAATATTTAAGGCATGCCTATTTGAAAAATGTAGTACACCCACCAGGGACTAATGTTTACATGTTAAAGAGGTAGCTTATCCTCACATTCGTTGCAAAGTCCTTCCCTTTCATTTCTTTTCCATGCACTTCCATTCATAAGAACATATGAACATAAGAAAATAAGGAAGCTACAAGAGGCCGCGAGGCCTACACGTGGTAGTTCCTGTTTCCATTCAATGATTTCAACCACAAAGTAGTTAGAGATATTGAATGTAATAACATTCATCTGAATCACAATTTCTCTCATTGCCTAAACCACTAATGTAAATAAAATTACTAGAATAAGATGCACTAGGATATGAGACAGAATGATTAGTACTACGTTATGGTGCAGCTACCACCTTTACACTTAAACCTCATGTACGTATGTGTATTGCGTGGTGCATGTTGATCAGGATCACTGATGTTCACTCACTGCACTGGTAGTCAAGCACGCATGTCTCAGCGTTATTTGCATTCTATGCAGTTAAGTGAGAGCATATTTAATTTCAAATGAGATAATGCAGATAAAATAAGACAAAAGTTGGTGTGCCTATAACAGTAGAAAAGTCTTCCTTGGCCATATCAGATGATAGAAAGAAAGGAAAAAATGTTCGCTGTGAGGCTAACCCAAGTAAGACGTCGTCTGTGACCAGATTTATAAATATAATATAAAGCCAGATTTATGAGCATTTAATGATGCAAGAGACAGATGGTTTGAAGCAGTTCTTAGCCAATATTAGGGAGGTTTACGAGCTTTCATTGGAGGTTGGGATCTCCCCTACGGATGTGGGAATACGTACATATTAAGGGGAGTGTCCGGTTAGAAAATACAAAAATAATCGGAAAAAATTTAAAATACACACAAACCTCGATTTCCCGGATATCGGATTTGCCGGACAAAATCCGAGGTCTGGGGATATGTCAGAGTCCCGGATATATATTTTTTTTCTCTCGTTGAAATGCCTGGTCCTGTTCGTAAATTGACAAAGTTGTCCGGCGGTCCGAGCGTCTCCTGTCACCCCTGGTCAGTGTCCGCGCCTCCCGCCATGTGGCAGCATGCTCAGCGGTCGTATTGTTTACATTTGGGCACACGACACTCACGGTTCACCTGCACCGCCTCCGTCAGTCCCCTGATTCCCACTGCCCCTGATGCAGGAACATCTCTGAGACTATTGAACACTTTCTGCTGCCTCCCGCCAGGTGGCAGCATGCTCAGCGGACGTAAAAGTCCGCGGCGGGGTAGTTGATATTGGTAGTTGCTGGACAGTAAATACTAGAGTAGGATAAACGTCCGGGGGTGGGTAATGTGGGTTTTATTTTATTTTATTCTCTTACTGTCTTCTTTATAGGGACTGGCAACTAAGCGGGCTTTGTGTCACCCATTTTTGTTGTGCCCTTGGCCAGTTCTTTGTGATGTGTGGGGAAAAAAAAAAAATAATAAAAAATAAATTGAACTGTTGCGATTCCCGGACTTTTGCGGTTCCCGGACCAGTGCTCCCCCCCTATTAGTCCAGGAAAACGAGGTTTGTGTGTACTGAAAAAAATCCTCAGCAATGGCAACACCTTTAGTCGTGTAATTTCGAAGTTTTAGCGCAAAATTCCTTATGGTTCCTTAGTTATCGATGGTTCCCCCCACCCTACCCCCCTTACTACCCACCCTACATCGTACGACATTCTGGAGAGATGTGTCCGTGGACTGACACAGAACGCAAATGAGAGCTTCCACAGCAAGATGTGGTCACGTGCACGGAAAGCTAAGTTTGCTGGCTTCAAAAGACTATCGTTTGTTGCAGTCAGCAATATTGGACCATAACATAGGTTATCAGAAGGCAAGTCTGCTGAAATCCTTCAGTCAACTCGAAGGCATTAAGAAAATCCCTCTCACAACAAGATAAAGAAAAAAGAAGGCAGAAGAAGAAGGCTTGCACTAAAAAGGCAAGCTACAACCCAAAGCCAAAAAGAAGGAACAAACATCAGGAGACGATGCACCTGGTGACTTCTAAGTTCACATAATTTTCCTAGCCAGTGAGGAGTCAGGGCAACTCTGAAGAGATAATACATTGCCTTGAGGGAGGGCAGGGGGGACTAGGAGCCTGATTTGCTATAAATACATGTGAATTTCTTATCAAGATGTAAATAATCCTAAGAAACAATAAAGTATACTTGAATCACATCATGTTTTGCCATTACAGGTGTGCAATCAATGGACAAACTTCATTGGCCCGTATCTCAAAACAAGTTTTCTGTGTTCAAATTCTATTTCTCAGCAAATGTTTGGTTGATTGCATTGAAACAAAAACTAGGAGCAAGAACAATCATTGTTCTTCAAACGACGTAACGTTTTTTTTTATATCTATGAACTGAGATTTTTGTTTGGATTTTTTGTCAAAAAGAATTTTTAACCATTTAAAAAAAAACAATAATAAAATATCATAACAGGCAAATAAAATAAATATAGTAATGGAGAAATGAACACCTCCATGACGTGTCTTAGCCATAATATTTTGAATGGGGGGGGGAGGAATAATAACGGAGAAATAGCGCTTTGAAAATTTAGAAAGGGGTGAAAGGGCACGGAGAGGAGGGGGGCTAGAAAGGGGCTTGGGTTCTAATATTGATGTACATGTTGCCATTACTTCATAACATGAATATCACAGTGATTCACGCATATTTAATGTAGATATGGCATATTCAATTCTAGCCGGACGCTCCCCTTAACAACTGAAAGATAATTGATGTGAAAGCTACCAGTACATAGGCATAAAATAATGAAAAATATAAAGTTCAACAAAGAGAGAAAAACATGACAACAGTCATCTCTCTCTTTTAACCTGTATATTTTTCATTGTTTTTATGCCTAAGTAACTCTCACATCAAATGGTACAGCAGCATCTTTCTGTTTATAAGTTATCTATGCACATCCTCATTAGAGCAATAATAAGCTTCTATAAGGCGGTGGTCAAGTGGTTAGCGCCTGCAAGTGGCGAGCTCGGTGTTCCAAATTAGATTCCCGCCAGGTGCCAAAATCTCTTTGCAATCATTGAGTGACCGAAGAACACCCACATGCCCATTAACTCTACCTTCAATGTCAAGTGCATCAGAGGACATGGAGCCAGCATGAGCCTCCAATCACAGGCGCTACTATAATAATCATGCCTGCACCAGCACGGGCGAGGGCCAACCAACACGGCCCTCACCCTCCAGGGCCTACTATCCGAGCCCTGGCGGTCATACTACTTACAGATACTATAGGCTCACATGTAAAATAAATAATAATAATAAACAAACGAAAAATAAAGAAATAATATATATATAAGGCTAATGTTTACTGCATGTGATTGATTGTACCTACCAGTTTTTTTTTTCATTTGTTTTAGGTCTGGAATGTATAGATAAATGACTACATTATTTTCTTTCTATTGTTGTGAAAACAGACATACACCAGGGAGCGCATCTTCATTCAACCCTTGTATCAACAGCTGCATCCGGATAATAAACTAACCGTCTTGGATATGGGATGGTATTGTACCAGAAAAAAATATTTTGGGGTGTACTAGAAATAACATTAAAAAAAAGAAGATTAGTACACAGAATGAACACATTTATTTTTGTCGTTCCTTTTCAAGCCGTATATACACACAGTCAAACCTTGATATAACGGACTAAATGGGGGGAGGAGTGGTCCGTTAAAGCCGATTGTCCGTTATAGCGAGGGTGTTTTCCCAAGGGTGGCAAATATATGAAAAAAGGAAAAATTGTGAAATAGAGAAATAATCACAAACACAACCAGACTGTGTACCGTAGATAACACTATAGTCACCAGTCACTTGTCACTGCACTTATGTCGCCAGGCACAATATATTACAAATTTTAGCATCACTACGGACTTTTATGTGCCACTGAAGACATGTAGTGTGATGTACATAATATAAACTACTGTGCATGCCTCTTCAGTGGTACATAAAAGTCTGTAGTGATGCTAAAATTCGTAATATATTGTACCTGGCGACATTAGTGCAGTGGCAAGTGACTGGCGACTATAGTGTTGTCTACGGTAGCTATGTTGGGAGGTAAACAGTGACTGGCACTACATGCTGAATTTGGTCCGCTCCTACACGTGAAATAAATGAGAAATAATCACAAACACAACCAGACCGTGTAGCTACCCGTCTGTCTAGTCAAGCTCAAGCTCTAGTTGAAAGGTAAACAAACAGATTCAGCCGTGGATTCCAAAGGTATTGACTATTATCATGACTAATGCTCATTATTATATATATTATATGGTTGTGAAGTGCAGTTCTATACACGTGTCACTATTTAGGTCAGTGTAGCACTGCGTGTCACCTTAGATAAGGGTGATTTAGGGTGTTGAGGTGACTGGGAGACGTAGCAGCGGCCACGCCAAAACACTAATAGTCATTATTTTAAACAATACACACCTTCTACCACTAAATCACTAGCAACACGGGCTCCTTCCTTATATATCTTAATATGTGATACATCAAAACTCCTTAAAACCCAAGCAAGCATTCCAAAGTAAAATGAGAAAATAATACAATTATGTTGAGTTGACAATTCGAGCGGCGATAAGCGGTCTGATATGCCATTCTTGCCCGCAAATTTATCACGCAAATGGAGTCCGTTACATCGAGTTTCTTATATATTAGTTTTTATTATATATATATATATATATATATAACAAACCTCGTTTTCCCGGACTAATAGGGGGAGCACTGGTCCGGGAAACCGCAAAATCCGGAATTGCAAAGGGCCAGGAATTATCTAAAAAAGAAAAAAAAAGTCCGAGCCATTACCCACCCGGACGCTTATCCTACTCTAGCATTTACTGTCTGGCAACCGCCAATATCACACCCGCCTCGGACTTTACGTCCGCTGAGCATGCTGCCACCTGGCGGAGTCAGCAGAAGCTGTTCATAGTCTCAAGGGACGTTCCTGCACAGAAGCATGGGGTCAGGGGACTAACGGAGGCTGTGCAGTGGAACCGGAGTGTCGTGTGCCAAAGTAAACATACGACCGCTGAGCATGCTGCCACCTGGCGGGAGGCAGCAGAAAGTATTCATACGTCTCATGAGACGTTCCTGCACCAGGACAGTGGGGGTCAGGGGACTAACGGAGGTCCGTGCAGGTGAACCTTGCGTGGTCGTGTGCCCAAATGTAACAATACGACCGCTGAGGCATGCTGCCACCTGGCGGGAGCAGCAGAAAGTGTCAATAGTCTCAAGATGTGCCGCACGGGGCGTGGGAGTCAGGGGACTGACGGAGACGGTGCAGGTGAACCGTGAGTGTCGTGGGCCCAAATGTAAACAATACGACCGCTGAGCATGCTGCCACCTGGCGGGAGGCAGCAGAAAGTGTTCAATGTCCAGAGACGTTCCTGCACCAGGGAGTGGGGGTCAGGACTAACGGAGGCTGTGCAGGTGAACGCAGGTGACGTGAGGTCGTGTGTCAAATGTAAACAATACACCGCTGAGGATGCTGCCACTGGCGGGAGGCAGCAGAAAGTGTTCAAAGTCTCAAAGATGTTCCTGCATCAGGGGCAGTGGAGTCAGGGGACTGACGCGGACAGTCAGGTGAACCGTGAGTGTCGTTGCCCAAATGTAAACAATACGACCGCTGAGCATGCTGCCACCTGGAGGGAGGCGGACCGGACATACCAGGGGTGAAGGAGATACTCGGAACCGCCGGAAACTTATCAATTTGAAAACAGGACCAGGCATTTCAACGTATAATGAAATAAAAAAAAACAATATCAAAAATAAAAAAAAATAAAAAAAAATTGTCTGGGACTCTGACATATCCCCGGACCTCGGATTTTGTCCGGCAAATCCGATATCCGGGAAATGGAGGTCCGGGAAATCGAGGTTGTGTGTATATCAATGGAAAGCTAATACAATCCTGCTTCTACTAATGCTGCCCATTAATTCTTATAAAAATCCTGTCTGCGCCACCACGGGCGAGGGTCAACCATCACAGCCCTCGAGTACAGGGCCTACTATCCCACCCCTGGAAGTCACTGCCTAACGGCGCTATAGGCACACACATACACACAGACAAAAAAAAGAGAAAAAAAAACGTACGAAGCAGCGCGAAACTCAGGGAGATAATGCGTGAAAGTCGGGATGGTAAGAATTTAGGACTCAGCGCGAAACTCGAGGATCGCGAAACTCGCATAGCGTGAAACTCGGGAGGGTACTGTAGTGATATTTACAGAGTTGTGATATACGGGAAATGAGTTACACTCGTGGGATCTCGTCTCCTTGTCTTACTTAATTGGTCAATCTTATCTTTAAAAACATGAATAATTTGGCATCTTTAATTTCACTGTTAGGCTATTCCACATATCCCTGGGCAAGTGGGGCTCGATAGCTATGGTAGGCAAGCCACCTAGGAGAGAGACAACTCCGATAACAAACTCGGGGAGGTGGGGCTCGTCAGCCATGATAGGCAATCCAACTTGGTCCTCTGCCGAAAACTGGGGTTGCCTGTCAGGAAGAGCGTCAGAGGTGTAAAATTGGATGCTGCAACTTTGAATGAGCGCCGACAACAGAGAAATGGCCCTCAGTCCCTGGCAGCCCTTTAATGGGCAGAGGGTGCTAAGAATCTCTAGGCACGGTGATGCATTTGAAGGAGCGGTAAAAATAGGTGGGACAAATGTTGGGACAATGCGGGTAGGAGTAGATAATTTGTGGAAATGCTGGTGAGGAGCAGAGTTGATGTATGCTGTGTACAGGAGGTAAGATACAAAGGGCAAGGATGTACAAACACTCTGAAGTGATATGGAGAAGTATAAGTTTTGTACAGCAGGGATGACACTGTGGAGTACGAATTCTGATTGGACATGAGCTGCAGAAATGTAATAGAAGTGGAAAGATATAATAACAGGTTGATAGAAATAAAGCTTAAGTTGGTGCTTGGAGAATCTGTACATCAATATTCTCAGTGTATGCACCACAAGCTGGAGGAACAGCACAGGAGAAAGCAGGAATTTTGGGAAAAGTTGGAGATGAAGTGGCAGGAGTTTCTGAATCAGATGGCTGACAATTGGGGAGACTTAAACAGTCATATTGGGAGATATAAAACAGGATTTAAGGATGTTATGGGAAGCTGTGGCTATGGTGACAGAAATGTTGAAGGAGAGTATGTATTGGAATTTTGTTGAGGGCATGTCTTAAGGATTATTTCAAGAAAGACAGGGAAAAGCTAATTACATACAAAGGTGGTGGAGCAGAAACAGTTGGATTTGGTGCTGATGAGGAAAAGAGCAGATGTGCAAGTCACAAACTGCAAGGCAATACCTGGAGAGGCTTGTTTGTCACAGCACAGGTTGGTGTGGGTAGACCTCAAAATAAAAAAGATGAAGAGGATAAAGAGAAATAAAAAAGATGAAGAGGATAAAGAGAAAAGGTGAAAAAAGAATAAAACTATGGAAGCTGAGAGAGGCCAACAAGAGACAGGAGTTTGAAGAAAACTTTGCAACAAAGATGGAAGGAGGAGAGGGAGACTGGCACCACTTACAGGAAAGCACACTGAGAGCTGGAGAAGAGGTGTGTGGACTAACATCTGGAAGAAGAGGTAGAGAAAGGGAGACTTGGTGGTGGAATGAAGAGGTGCAACAGAAAATTAAGGAGAAAAGAATCGCATGCAAACAGTGGCAACGATCAAGATGTGAGGTGGATAAAGGAGTGTATAGAGAAAGGACAAATGATGCTAGGAGGCAGGCAAGTGGCAATAGCAAAGAAACAAGCATTGGAGGAGTGAAGTCAGAACTTGAACACAGCAGAAGGAAGGCAGAAGATGTTCATAGTAGTTAAGTAGATGAGAAAAGACAAGAAGGATGTACCAGGAGCAAAGTATGTAAAGGACAAAAACGGAGAAATCAAAGTGGAGAGGGAGGTGAGAGAAAGATGGAGAGAATATTTTGAGACTGCTGAATGTAGAAAATAACAATGAGCTAGAGGAAGTTGAAATGGTGGAAGGTCCATTTGAAAATATAATAGAAAAATAGGTAGTAAGAGTATTGAAAGGGATGAAAGATGGAAAGGCACCAGGTCCATCGGGTGTAAGCAGTGATATGCTGAAACTGAGGCATATCACTGGCCAACGTGGTGAGGCACGGAAGGGTGAGAGGAGGCGTTTACGATCGGGCAGACAAAGCAATCAATCGGATTGCTTACTGAATCGAATAGATTACTGATCGGCGCACAGTTGCACACCGCCTGGTCGGCTTTGTTTTCACTGCCACCGACCGACCTGCATGTACATACATGTTCGGCTGGTCCACCACCGAACCAAACCTCACATTTACCGAACTATTCAGTAAATCCCCGCATATATCAGACTGGCAGAAAAAGTTTGTTAAAGCCAAAATTAGTTATATAGAGGTCCGTAAAAGCAAGGATTTACTATGTGTATATATATATATACAGTCAAACCTCGATATAACGGACTCCATTCACGAGACAAATTTGCGGGCAAGAATGGCATATCAGACCGCTTATCGCCGCTGGAATCGTCAACTCGACATAATTTTTATTTTCTTATTTTGGAATGCTTGGGTTTTAAGGAGTTTTAATGTATCAGATATTAAGATATATAAGGTAGGAGCCTGTGTTGCTAGTGATTTAGTTGTAGAAGGTGTGTATGTGGGTTAAAATATTGAATATTAGTACGTATTACAATTTCTTGACTTCTTCTTGGGACCTCTTTCTCTTAAGTTTCGCTTCGTAGGTCCTCTCCTCTCCTCTCCTCTCCTCTCCTCTCCTCTCCTCTCCTCTCCTCCTCCTCTCCTCTAGTGTTAGCTGAAGCTTCTACCCCGGGAGACTGCACAGCGTCACACACACACAGCTGTTCGTCTGCACTATTTGCACGTCGAATGTAAACAAACATGGTTCCGACACCCAGGCAGGCTATCGCTGCTATACACTTACTTATATATATTGTCAATCGTTGACAAGCATAACTAGCTAAAAATGTGCATGGATGCGTTCATGGTTGGCTCGTCGGAACTCGTCAGACTCATCGTCTGAGATCGACGGAAAAGGAGCTAATGTGACGGCGCTTTTACACAAGTGTCCGCCAGTCGGAGCGAGTGGTACATACCGTATTTGCCGGCGCATAAGACGCACCTCCGCATAAGACGCACCCCTATTTTACAAGGAGGTTTTGAGAAGAAAAAAATATATTGGTGTTTTTGAGGGGAATTTTGATTTTATTTATTTATCAAGATATAAAAAAAAAGGATATGTAGGGGGAAGCAAATGATTATGAGCATGTACCTAAATACAATATTCACAGTGCAGTGAATGTGAATGAAAAATTATACTAGTTAAAATGTAAAGGGAATGACAGGGTAACCAAAATCGGTCATTATATATTGCAGGATGCCCCCACGAATTGATACTGATATTTTGCTACCTATGACATATAGCTTAGATTTAATGTTGTAGGTATGCCTTTGTTGCTTTTCTGCAATGTGTTTAGACTTTGTTGAAAATTTGCATAGATATCATTTTGGTAGTGGGCTTTCAAAAGTCCACTCAAAAGACCCTTACCTACATCATTGTGTAGCTTTCTTCATTCTGAGTATTTTGAGCCCCATTTCTCATGGCGCAATTGAATAATAATGGCATTACACGCAGTACCGAAAATCTACCGTTATTTCAGCCAGAAAGTTAAGTTAGGTTAAATCAGATTAGGTTAGGTTAGAGGTGGGGTTTGGTTTAATAACAGATGATATAGAGAAAAAACGAAAATTACCCATAATATGGCAGTGTGAAGCGTAGCAATGTTTGCCGGGCGGACCTGGAGGGGCAGGTTGCCCCCACCCCCCACACATACGTGTAAACAAACATTGATTTCTGACAAAAACGAGAGCAAGATTAATTCAAAACTCATCAAAACTATTCAGGAGGACTAAGTTTCGGCCTTGAAATCAGTGGTTGTCCAAGAACAAAAATTCACTAAGATATTTAGATAACACTGTAAGGTAACCATCTCTACCTTGTTGTTTTTCATTGTAATTGTTGGAGGGCACCGTTGTCGGGATCGACGATATTTGCCCTGGTTTACACCTTTGAATCTATCACAGTCGCGAGGGTTGATTAGTCTTCTTCCGGAAGGTACAAGTGAAGGCTGGTTCACACTCTGAAATCACGGCAGCGTTCCGTCAGCCGTGCCTTGTATTCACACTATTCGTCACATTTCCGTCATTTTCGGCAGTTCCTGCTCACCCTGTAAGCAGACATGGTGCCTCAGAGGCTATGGTTGAAGAAATTTACATTAATAGCACTTCTATCTAATGAAGAAGAGGAGTTGAACTCTAAAAGACACTGTTTTGGGTACATAAAGCCTTGAGAAAACGACAATTATCAGCACGGCACAGTCATTACGTTAAAATATTCTTCCCCAGAAACCGTTATGTGACAGGACGGTAAAGTAGTACTGGAGCCGTGACGGCGGTTCACCGTTTAGTGTAACACGTCTATTTGTTTGAATGTAAGAAATTCTAACGGATGTGATGAGACGGTGCCCTGTCACCATGATGGTATGGTGTGATTCGGCCTTGAGGCGGACGGTGTGGCGCCGTGATGGGTCTTGGTCTTGGTGTACCGCGTGGAAGACTTTTGTCCCATCTACATCTACCGTTGCAGCCTCTTTACTAGCACTCTTTCATACAGTTTCCTTATCCGTAGAGGTACAGGGGTGAGGATTGAGGGGTTGAGGTGGTACAATGGCCTATGCTGTCTCCTATCCCACCCTGCTTACCACTGTAGCGGCGATAACACACACACGCACATACACACCTGCATCGGCTTAGGCCACCCCCCTGTCTGGGACCAGGATTAGAGGGTGACCTGACGCTGACCTGACTTGTCCTCGCCGCCACAACTGCAACACCAGCCAGGTTATTCAGTCAGCCACAGGACACACAGAGACACACGCTGCGCACCTCTTGTCCCCACGTTGTACAATGACTCGCTGCCAAATAAACTACAAAGCCAGGACGCCCTTTCTCCATCCTTGTGTGTATAGACAGACTCCCCAAGATACTACACCTCCCTCTCACCGCTCACACTCCTTCAATTAAAACTTTAACACTCTCTTTGTTTCACTATTCCATTTATCAACAATACTCATTACAGCGAAAATTCCATCACCATTTTCTGCCTCCATTCTATCATCTCCTTCCAACTGTTGTGTCAACTTGTGTGGCCCGAGTCGAATGCGGGTTAAGGCGACATCTAATATGCGGGATGTTTGTCTTTTCCATGGGTGCGGGGAGGAGTCTGAGCGGTAATGACCCATGGTGGGTGTGCGGAGGCGGTCGCCGAGTGAAGTATCCCAGGTGAAGCGGCAGACCTGAGATATCAGACGTTTTACAATGGAGAGCGGCAGCGGGAGGTGGAGGATGTTTACATCTGACACGGCCATCTTGGCAGCAACAATCGCTATCTTGTTGTCCCAACTCTTGTTTTCTCTTAAACTCCAACCTTTTCTTAGTATTATGCATTACTGTTGATAACACACTTACACATTTGTGCTCAGTGAACTACTGCTCAACACAGATCACTCCAGACCCTTTAGTAATACATCCCCGGCTGTTCTGCATTCTCTACCCGATCTCTCATTCGCTAATATGGCCGCATTAGACGCAGGGTGAACTTTGCATTCCTTTTTAAGGTAAAAAAACTGCGTCTTATGTGCCGGCAAATACGGTATATGACAGTCGGAGCACTTGTTTACAAGCTCAGTTTAAGCTGTTTTCGCCTGGTTTCCGTTGTTTTATATGCTTATTTAGACTTGTTCAGTGCAGTGAAGTCATTATGGCATCGAAACAGAAGGGAAGTGACAACAGGAAGCGTGTGAATCTAAGTATTGCAGAGAAATTAAAACTCATTAAGAAGGTGGAGTCTGGTGCTTCTGTCGCCCGGGTGTGTGTCGAGTATGGTGTAAAGAAACAAACAGTGAGTGATATTCGCAAGGCTAAGGACAAACTCAGAGAATATGCTGTGAAATTCAATGTTGATGCAAGTAAGGATAGGAAAGGATCATGTCATCATGTGTACATGGGTAACTTGTGTCTTATAATTATGTCTTAACGACAACACTGCTGCTGCCGTGGCCGCACTGCGCTGCCAGGCGTGGATGAGCGTCTTGCTTGTATTTTGATCTATTTACTCATATGTATGAATAATAGCCATTAAAATGCGATTATATGTCTACATTCACCTAGAATAATGGTATTTCATAGCATACCAAGCAGTAATGAGCGAGCCTAGAGACTTACTACCTCTCCTAATACCACTCCCGTGCAGTCGTGGGCGAGCTTGCTATGTAGCACCAGTCACTACATACCTTCCAACATAGCTACACAGTCTGGTTGTGTTTGTGATTAATTCTCATTTATTACACAGCGTGCAGGAGCATACCAAATTTAGCATTTAGCGCCAGTCACTGTTTACCTCCCAACATAGCTACACTGTCTGCTTGTGTTTGTGATTATTTCTAATTTATTTCACAAATTTTCCTGTGTTTTACCTATATTTTTCCACCCTTGGGAAAATACCCTCGCTATAACGGACAATCGGCTTTAACGGACCACTCCCCCCCCCCCTTTAGTCCGTTATATCGAGGTTTGACTGTATATATATATGATCAGCTTTTACCCGTGTTTCTTCATTAAGGGATAAAATACCAGCAATAGCTTTAACAGTTAGGTCAGGTTACGTAACCAATATCCATGTATTGTAATACATTGCAGTTTATTCTTCATTTTAATCTATTACAAGGGGAACTGTCGACAAAAATTTTGACGTCAACGAGAGTTCTCGGTTGGCGTTTTGCCGAGAATTCCGGGCGACAATAGTATCATAAACTGATGTGGAAAGCTACATAAGTGATATTGAGTTTGAGGGCTTTGGTAGCGATGTGGTAGTTGATTTGTATAATAAAGATGTAAGTAGTGAGGACCCTGATGCTGAGGTGCATGATGGAGGAAAAAAGTAAGTTACTCGATGACCCCATGTCCGCATGATCTACAATGTAATAACAACTACGAGTAATAATTTGACATTATTATGTTTACAATGGCATAATAATCAATAAATATAACATAATTGCAATCAAGAAAAAGAACTTTAAATGACCACTAGAAAAAAAGGTGGTGCAACGAATGAATTATTACGTGGTAGCCAGCGCCCCAGTACAGTCCAGTACAACACGGGCGGCCTGAAGCATGATAAAAACACTCCTCACTTATAACCACACCAAACCTCAACCATTTAAGGTAGAGATGTCTACCTAATACCAGTCTCTTTTCAACAATAA
This sequence comes from Chionoecetes opilio, assembly GCA_016584305.1. Lineage (NCBI taxonomy): Eukaryota > Metazoa > Arthropoda > Malacostraca > Decapoda > Majidae > Chionoecetes > Chionoecetes opilio. Next base: position 755,247 of record JACEEZ010022299.1, read on the forward strand.
GATCTACATTTTGATGTTTAATAGAAGATTCTATCTCTTATAATTAAAAAGATATTGTATTGTTTACATCAGCATGAATTTAACCTAAAACCCCCGGATCACATGGGGGTTAAGGGTTATACGAGGTCTAGGTGCCTGTGAAATATAATTTTAGTTGATTTGTACAATTTGGAAGACTAAAGACTTGGAAGAATTTTGTATAAAGGGCAGTGCATTCTGCTTTCTTTTAGGTGCCAACTCTACTGTGCAGAAGATGGTCAAATGTATGAAAGAAAAATTAATTTTCCTCATTCATTATTGGGAGTCATCCATTACTGTTTAACTGAAGAAGTGCAATCTATGTCAATTGAATAACAATTTCTAGTGTGAAATTTACACTAGTTACAGGTACAATCAATGGGTTAATGTACTGTACAAAGTTTTATAGCAATTACCCAACATGTAAATTGTTTGAAAAGATTATTTTGTTAAAAAAACATGAAATGTGTTTAAAATTTAGTAAAATAGTGGTATTAGTTGAGTGCATCATTGCTGCTTCATTTGCAACTTAGACAAATGTGAGTTGTAGAATGTTAAGTTGAGGCCAATGCAAACATATGGGAAATGTACCTCAGGCAACTGAAAGAATTGAAAATATGTTTTAATTCTCAAAAGCTCACGTCTAATCCAATTCAACAGGTCATATTCCTCCCTCACTTCTCCATATGGAGATGCTGAATAATGCTTTTAAGGCAAAGTTTTCATGCATAGCTCATAAGTTTTCATAAAGAAAACCCTGAGATGAAAAAAGTGGAAAGATGCTTCCATCTTAGGTTTACATGGCAACATGAGGTACACCTATTAAGAAGTACACCTCTCAACCCTTAATACAAGAATATATATGCACCTCACAGCTATTTTTCAACATATAGGTTCTAAATTGAAGCCTGTTAATAGTTATGAATTCTATATTATATCAACACTGTATTAGAAGTGATTCCTAATATAAAAAAAATTGTATTGTAAGGCAATAAACACTATCAATTATAGCATAACAGTTATTTACATCTCACTTTAAGTGTCGATAAAGATTATATGTATATATATATATATGATATATATATATATATATATATATATATATATATATATATATATATTATATATATATATATTATATATATATACACACCACACAAAACAATCTAACATGTTTTAGAAGGGACAGAAGTGGTAGAAGAGGTGGTGGAGTTATGATACTGACAAATTAGGGTGAAGGTAAGAAAAGTGGAGTATGGAGAAGGAGAGCTGAAATAGTGATGTACAAATATAAGTCAGAAATAGAGAAACACAGACACTAGTGGCAGCCTGTGTACCACCCAGAACAATATCCTGGACAAGGAAGAACATGAGAAAGTATTAGAAGACACCTTGAAGTACTTAAACAAAATAATCAAGAATAGTAAAAAGATACTGCTGGTTGGAGATTTTAACTGCAAGGAAGTAAATGGGAGACATTTGAAGAGGAAATGAAATGCCTGGCAGATATATTGTTGAAACTGACAATGGAAAACACGATAACTCATGGATGACAGAAAACACAAGATATAGGGAGATGACGAACCAGCAAGACTTGACCTCGTGTTAACACAAGGTATAGACCTAGCAAATGAGATCAATTATGGATGCCTCATTGGAAAGTGACCCTATAGTCTTAGAAATGAAGACGAAAGAGGAAATAAAGGTGGAAGATGAAGTGTACAGAAGGAGCAGAAGAGACTTTGGAAAAACTAAGAACTGAAAAAATACTATGAAGAAATTGACTGGGAAGAAGTGGAAGGAGTGACCGATGTGCAAGTGAAATACAACATTTTTCTGAGCATATATGAGAAAGGAGTTTGAAAAACATGTACCACTATATTGTACAATATACACCAAGAGAAAGGAAAGAAAGAATGGTTTAATGAAGATGTGAGTAGGGCAAAGAGAATAAGGGATGAGGCATGGAAAAACGTAAGAAAAATCGGACCACAAGAATAAAGAAGACTATAAATTAGCAAGAAATGAATGTGTGCATAAGGAGAGAGGAAGAGAAGAGTTATGAGAAGGATATAGTTGAAAAGTGTAAGGAAGAACCCAAACTGTTCTACAGATTTATCAATGGAAGAATCAAGCATAAGGACAAAGTGGAGAGACTGAAAGAAGGTAATATGATATATGAAGATCCAAATATAATGAGTAAAATTCTAAATAAAAACTTTCAGTAAGTATTCACAAAAAACCTAAAGTCAATGAACTACAAGGTATGAAAGAAGTCAGAAAGGAGTGGCAAGTAAAAATAGAGAAGGAGGAAGTTTGTGAATTGTTGAAGGAATTGGAGGAGAGGAAAGCAATAGGACCAGATGGAGTGTCGGGTTATGTTTTAAAAGAGTGCAGAAAGCAGTTGGTTGAACCAGTATATGATATAATAAAGTGTTCATTAACAACAGGAAAAGTGCCAAAATAGTGGAAGAGAGCAGATATAGTGCCAATATATAAAAATGGGAAGAAGGATGAACCACTAAATTATAGACCAGTGTCATTGACTAGCACAGTATGCAAGATATGTGAGAAAATAATAAAGAAGCAATGGACGGAATACTTAGAAAATGAAGGTATAATAACAGACCGGCAGCATGGTTTTAGGAAAAAGAGATCATGTGTGACCAACTTAATAAGCTTTAACTCAAGAGTAATTGATATAACACAAGAAATAGATGAAAGAGATGGATGGGCAGATTGTGTATCTAGATCTTAAAAAGGCATTTGATAAAGTTCCACATGAGAGACTACTTTGGAAATTGGAAAATATAGGAGGAATCACAGGGGTGATCAAAACCTGGATGGAAAGTTATCTGAGAGGAAGAAATGAGAACAGTAGTGCAGGATGAAAAGTCTGAATGGAGAAACATATTTAGTGGGGTACCACAAGGCTCAGTGTTGGCACCAATAATGTTCATGATTTACGTCAATGACATGACAGAGCAAATAAATAGTTATATTAGTCTATTTGCGGATGATGCAAAACTATTCAGAGAAATAAAAAGCTATAAAGATTGTGAAACACTACAAAATGACCTGAACAAGATCTACGAATGGAGCAGAAGATGGGAAATGGAATTTAATGTAAATAAGTGTCATGTGATGGAAATTGGAAAAAGCGAAGAGATATAAATGACCATATAAAATGGGAAATGAAATAATTGCAAAGGTTCAGAAAGAAAAGGACCTGGGAGTGATAATACAGAATAACCTACAACCAGAAAAACATATAAATAAAATATTTGGAGATACATACAGGATGTTACAGAATATTAGAGTGGCATTTCATTACATGGAAAAAAATAGGATGAGAAAGATAATTACTACAATGATCCGACCAAAAATGGAATATGCTGCCATTGTAGGGTCCCCATATAAAAAGAAGCATGTGAAAAAGTTGGAGAGGATACAGAAAATGGCAACAAAGATGGTACCAGAGCTAGAACTTTCTTATGAGGAAAGGTTGAAGGAAATAAAGTTACCAACACTCGAGCAGAGAAGAGAAAGATGAGACTTAATAACAATTTTTAAGCTGATAACAAAGATGGAAGAAACAGACAATGAGAGACTACTGACTCGGAAACAAAGAGAAGGTCGATGCACAAGAGGACATACAAAACAACTAGGAAAAGGGAGATGCCTGAACAACATAAAGAAGTACAGCTTCCCTCATAGAAATGTAGAAGTTTGGAATGGACCAAATGAGGAGGTGATCTCGGCACATAATGTGCACCAATTGAAAGAAAGACTGGATAAATGCATATACGGAGACTGGACCACACGAGTGTGGCTCAGGCCCTGTAAAACACAACTAGGTAAATACACACACACACACAGGAATCATGATCTGCTATCACAAACTATCTTAACTTTTTTTTGCATTCCATTCCATTACAGGGGAAGCGGTAGCAGAGTGGTTAGCGTCTCCGAGTGGCGTTCTCGGTGACCTGAGTTCGATCTCCAATGAAAACCAAAATCCACTTAAATCTTTCTGCACTGTCAAGTGGCCTAAGAACACCCACATGCTGCCCATAAATTCTATCTTTGATTGCGAATGCATCGGAGGCCACAGGGGGGCGACATAGGCCTCTAATCATAGGCGTCACTATAAAAATCCTGCCTGCGCCACCACGGTCGAGGGCCAACCATCACAGCCCTAAAGTGAACCTCCAGGGCCTACCATTCCAACCTTGGAGGTCACTGCCAACAGGCACACACACACACACACAAAACAAAAACAAAAAATATACTACATTTCTCTATTTAATATTTTTTTTATATAAAGAATAAAAAATGCTATAACAAATGTGAGCAGGGTTGTCACTCTAAATTCTAAGAGAGAGATCCTAAGATTCTAAAAAACTCCTTAGGGGTACGTAATACAAAGTACAAATTGGCGGGCCAGCACGGTGGCTAGTCTCCATGTTTCAATTGATGTGGAAGGTTCAGCGCTGCTCTTATATACTTATGTTTGCTTTGAACCCTTTAAATTAAGTTGGCAAAGTAATGTGAGCAAGGCAATTACTTTAAACACGAATCGAAGAAAAAGTTTTCATGTAAGGATGTGGAAAACATGCAGCAAATCAGTGTTGATAAAATTCTGGATAAATTTATACAGTATTGAAAAACACATCACTCTTCCTTTCCTGCATGCTGAACAAAACTAAGGTAATATAAAACATGCTATTTCTTTGATTTCATGTTTTCTTTCTTTTTAATGGACTGTGTTAGGTGATACATTTAGTGTTGGCTATGAGCCTGGAACTAATTACATATACAGCCACGCCCTCGGTTTTTTAACATAATTCGTTCCCAAAAGTTGTTCTAAAACCGAAACATATTTTTCCATAAGAAACAATATAAAATGGATTAATCCATTCCTGACCCCCAAAATAAAGACCTATTTTTACCTTTTTAGCTGTATTTCATGCATAAAAATGCCTATAAATGCAATGCAATATTATATTATAACATTTTTTTCATTATAACTTTTGTTATTGTTATTCTCTTACTGTCTTCTTTATAGGGATTGGCAACTAAGCGGGCTTTGTGTTACCTCTTTTTGTTGTGCCCTTGGCCAGTCCTTTGTCATGTGAAAAAAAAAAAACTTGTTCGGCAACCGAGTTATCGTACGGCAACCGGTGCAATTATGAGTTTGAAATTCTGTTCGTGAACCGATTTGTTCGAAAAGGGAGACGTTCGAGACCCAAGGTTTGACTGTACAGTAAAACCCTTATAACTCGGCACGATAGGGGCTCTGGCCCTTGCCGAGTTATTCAATGTGCCGAGTTATTCAATGTCCTCCTCTGATATGGGTTATATAATATAAAAAAAAAAAAAAAAAAAAAAAAAAAAAAAAAAAAAAAAAAAAAAAAAAAAAAAAGGAAATACAGTAGTGTAAAAGCATAAAAACTACACTTACCAATGAACGGGTAGAATGTGCTGGATTTGATATCAAACTCAGCACAAATAGCACACATGGACGCACCTGCATCCATCCTTGCCAGCACTTTCACCTTTTCCTGCAGGCTCAGGCTCTTCAATTTCATTCCCTTCCTGCTGGAGACACTCTTGCGTGATGGAGCTGACATCTTGATATACAGTACTGTATGATGTAATCCCAAAACACGTAAAATAGGTGGCAAATTAAGCAAAGATCGGGAACCAGTGCGTAGGCTGAGCCGTGTTTTTGTCGTCTAAGCAACGTCTTGGATTACGAAACCCAATCCAATAACACTTGCTGAAATGTGTGTTATACTACTCTCTGTGATATTGTTTGCAATGTTTTGCATTGATTATTATTTCGGCTCCTACCAAGCTTGTTGTGTTTTTGAAGCAGAAACCAATCCTTTTTCAATTTCGACAAAAAACGGAATTCGTATCCAAGACGGTGCTTTGACGACATAAACACGGCTCAGCAGCTGACAGCCTACACGCTGGTTCCCGACCTTTGCTTTACTTTGCCACCTATTTTACGTGTTTTGGGATTACATCATACAGTACTGTATTTCAAGATGTCAGCTCCATCACGCAAGGGTGTCTCCAGCAGGAAGGGAATGAAATTGAAGAGCCTGAGCTTGCAGGAAAAGATCAAAAGGACAAAAATACGACTTTATGCGACTGACGATATGCAGAGTGTAAGCGAAGAGATGCAGTTATAACATCAATATGCCGAGATACATTATTTTTTGCCAACTTTCTGTTTACATGTTCACAGAAGAGGTTGTGAGGGCATGATATGCCGAGTGAAAACCATGAGATGCAGTTTAGGTGAGGCGGTAGCAGAGTGGTTAGCGTCACCGAGTGGCGTTCTCGAAGACCCGAGTTCGATCCCGAGTGAGACCCATAAATCCACTTGAAATCTTTTTGCACCGTCGAGTGGTCTAAGAACACCCACATGCCCTGTCCATTAACTCTACCTTCGACTGTGAGTGCATGGGAGGACACGGGGCGGCATGAGCCTCTAATCACAGGCGTCACTATAACAATCCTGCCTGCGCCACCACGGGCGAGGGCCAACCATCACAGCCCTCGAGTGAGCCTCCAGGGCCTATCATTCCACCCCTGGAGCTCACTGCCTACATGTGCTATGGACATAGGTGTGTGTGTGTGTGTGTGTGTGTGTGGGTGGGTGGGTGGGTGTGTGTGGGTGTGTGTGTGTGGGTGTGGGTGTGTGTGTGTGTGTGTGTGTGTGTAAAAAGAAAAAAAAAAAAAAAAAAAAAAACATTAGTCTTTGCCATGCCGAGTTATATCAAATTCCGAGTTATACAGTGCCGAGTTATAAGGGTTTTACTGTACTTATAAATACATGTATTTCAATAGGCGCTATAACGAACAAATTCTGTAAGGAATGAGGCACTAGAAACAATTAATCATCATAGTAGGTCACCAGTAATATATATATATATATATATATATATATATATATATATATATATATATATATATATATATATATATATATATATATATATATATATATATATATATATATATATATACACACACACACACTCAACCCTCAATTTAACGGACTCCATCTGCTACCAGACAAGCGGACCAAACCATTCAAAAATTTGTTGCTTGAATTTCTATTACATATATATATATATATATATATATATATATATATATATATATATATATATATATATATATATATATATATATATATATATATATATATATATATATATACCTTTAAGCTTATAGCGCCTGTAGGCAGTAACCTCCAGAGCTCGGATGGTAGGCTCTGGAGGTTCACTTGAGGGCTGTGATGGTTGGCCCTCGCCCGTGGCGGCGCAGGCAGGATTTTTATAGTGGTGCCTGTGATTTGAGGCTCATGCCGCCCCCCTGTGGCCTCCGATGCAATCGCCGTGGAAGGTAAAATTAATGGGCAGCATGTGGGTGTTCTTAGGCCACTCGACTACAGGCATTATAAGCAAAAAAAAAAGAAAAAAAAAGCAATGGACACTTCAATTCCCCATTTAGTCCGTTAAATCGAGGGTTGAGTGTGCATTAATAAATAGGAAGATAATTACTTAACTACTATGGAAGCAACCCTTGTGTGAACCCATGAAGTCCTAGTTTAAAAGGCACAAGTGACTAAAAACACACAAACCATCATAACTCCACTCCAAGAGAAAAAGAAATCTGCTCCAGGTACTGACTTTTCAGGGGCAGCCTATGTATCCTCTCTTCATTGACGGCTGCACACTGTCGGCATAAGAAAACGTACATACAGTTATAATGTGTACGTGTGTGTGTGTTTGTGTTGTTTTACATGAGAGGTGACTGGCCAAAGGGAAAAAAAATAGGGAAAAAAAAAAAAAATGCCAGACTCTTTAAAGCAAAAACTATGAGGCCATGAAGAGAGAGAGGGCCAATTTAACTTGGAAGTTATCTTGACACTCCACTCTTGAAAGAATTTAAGTCGTAGGAAAATGGAAAAAACGAAAAAAGGTGGAGTTCCAGAGTTTACCAGTGAAAGAAATGAGTAAAGATACTGGTTAACTCTTGCATTAGTAAGATGGACTGAATAGGAATGAGATTGAACAGCAAGTCGTGCAACGAGGCCGCGGGAGTGGGGGGAGCAGAGCATGTAGTTCGGTACGGAATTACGGTACGGTACTGATATTTGTGGGCTAAAATTACAGTTCAATTTTACGGTTCGATATGTCTTTTTAAAGTTCGGTACGGTACTAAAGTTCAATTTTTTATTGCGTACCTATATCGAACCATTTTCGTACTCAACAGTGTAGTTGATAGGCCATGTGTATACTGTTTATCTATTTTCATGTGTATCTATCTGGTCACCAGTTCACCCAGGCTCATGGTCAAGGAGCGGGAGTTTTGACTGCATTAGCACCACCTTGTGACCTCATTAGGTCAGGTGTTGACCTGGGATGAGGATTATCCCTCAGGTCAAGGAGATAAGTAAGGAGGAGTAAGCCACCGGCCACTCCAATCATACAGGCTGGCATAGGAGGGTGGCTGGGTGAATGAGTAATTAAGGGCGTGGGTGGGAAGGTGGATTGGTGGGAGAATGAGTGAGTGAATGAGGGCGACGGTGAGTGGGTATCACTGGGTGATTGAGTGAGTGAGGGCGTGCATGGGTGCGTGAGTGAACTCCCTCAAAGACAACTTCTTCTTAGTGGCAATCTTGAACATATTGTAGGAATTCAGCATAGCAATGTCCAGCATATGAAAAAAAAGCTTTTTGTACCATTTGACTGTACGTCTGACTGCTTCAACACCACCTATCTGTGCGTCCGACTTATCAACCAATCTCATATTGATATTATAATCTAACACTGCATCTGGCTTCATGATGGTCTCTTGTGTTCTCCTGTCAACTTTACCAGAGTCTACCATTTCACCCTTGTGTATAGTACTCAGCATTGCTATCTCCCTCTTGTCAGTCCACCTTATCGCCAAAACTGCGTCACTTTTCTTCCGCTCACAGTCACCGCCTCTGACGTGTTAGAAACTTTGGCATATATTTCCAGCTCTTTTTGACAGTACAAACTGTTCCTGTATTATGGTCATGTAGGTACGCTGACAATAAAGGCAAAGTATACCAGTTATCTGTGTACAATATATGGTTCTTGTTTAGGTATTTTGCCAACATTTTCTTCACCACTGCTCCAGAGAAGCCAAGTTCATCCTTTGCTGGCACGTCAACAGCAGTGCCAGAATAAACTATTACATCCAAGATCATACCTGTTTGACAAGTCACAAAGAACGAATCATTTTATTCCAAATCTGTGTCGCTTACTTGGTATATACTAGTGATGGACCGAATGTCTATTTTCCGTATTCGCGAATGCGAATGCGAATATTTGGTTTTAATATTCACGAATGCGAATGCGAATTGCGAATATTACATAATATTACATGTAATACACTATGTTTGATAGCATACAGGTAACTGAAATATTTTGTATGTATTGTAGGCGTTCAGCAATAACAAATATGAATGTCTAAAGGCCGTGTCACACGGACACTTTTTTCCGGTATCTTTTGGTATTTACCAAAAAATGCCCGTTGTGGTGGCAAAAAAATGCGCGTTCGTCACACGCGTTTTGGCTAAGAGTATCTTCTACTGGCATCTTCCGTGACCCGCAACCAAAACAAACATTATGGATTGTGCAAGAAGACTTCAGTCGTATTCAATTCAATCGTATTCTTCAATTCAAGAATTATGAATCATGCAAGAAGATGCTCGTAGCCGAAACGCCATGCGACGAACGCGCATTTTTTTGCCACCACTACGGGCATCTTTTGGTAGTAAAATACCAAAAGATGCCGGAAAAGGGTCCGTGTGACACGGCCTTAAAGAAAATTCCATTCAATTTGCTATGTTTCCAGGTTGCGGGACGAGGACCCACTCTTACACGAATACTTACATGATAATATCTTACATGAATAATTATTATTGCTAAGTTTACAGTTTGTAATGTCATTAGAAATAATCTCGAAATAATCCCAAACCACACTGGTGTGACTGGACGCCATTACGCAGTAGGCTGCTGCAATAAATCAAGTCATCTCTCCCGCTCGGCGGTGTCTGCTCGAGCGGAGGTGCAAACTGTGCCTGGTTGCATAGTCTCAATGCGTTCGCCCTTTTCGGCAGGCCGCTCGCGATTTTTTTAAACTTTCGGTTAAGGTTAGGTTAGGTAAGGTTAGGTTAGGTTCAGGTTCCCTTTTACAATGGTAACTTTGTGTGGGAATCACAATGAGGTTATTTTCAAGAAAATCCTGAGGTTAGTTTCGGAGCTACAGCCATGCGTAGAGGGCCGCCAACCTGCCGAAAAGGGCGAACGCATTGAGAATATGCTGCCCGGTTACCACAAATACCACTCAAGCGGTGATGATGGTGACGTCATTGTTGGGCGGTGTACGGCAATGGCGGCCGTAGAAGCGGACTAGTGGGAACCGGCCTTTAGTGTCCGAGGGACTATAGCCTTGGCTACCAGTACGCCTCCTCACTTCATTCTTTTGACTTATGCTCGGCTAAACTATAAATTTATTTATATGTTTGCTTGTGTAATATTATGTTCACTTGTAATATTTTTTCTTATTTTTGTAAGTAAATGATTTGGGCAAAATATTCGCACATTCGCAAAAAAATATGAGTGGGAGTGCGAATGCGAATATTGAAAAAACATGCGAATATTCGCAATTACGAATATTCGCAATTGCGAATGCGAATGCGAATATTCGGTCCATCACTAGTATATACTGTCAAAAAATAACCCTGCCTTTGTAAAGATGTGACTCATCTATTACCAATTTTTGGTAAGAGCCAAAGTATATCTGAAATTTATCTATAAACTGAAGACAAAATTGGCCTGATCTTCCAGAGACGTCATCAGGAACAGCTGATTTGTTGTCTACAAAATGCAAAAACCTTATAATTTCAAAAAAACCTGTCTCTTGTCATATATTTGGAAAATGGTGTGCTTATCAGTGGGTTCGCATTTCAATAATCACGTAATGCATGTTTTTTCACATGTGGCATAAGAAATAACAGTGCAAAAAAACTATACATTTCATCAGATGACACATCAATCCACTGTCGGATTCTAGAATGAGAAGTAGCATGCATTCGTGGCAACATGAAGTCATGACATCAGTTTGTCTCACGAGTAATTACACTCATAACATCTTCATCTAGATAGAGCATAAAGCATTCTACCTCACTGCAATGTTCATCTAATAAGGCATCATCTGTCACACCACTGTCACTATCATCAAAAGGATAAATGTTTGGGACAAAGATATCTCCTGATGACCACTGAGACTTGGGATGTGTGGCAACACGGCAGGGAGTGGCGGCTTTACAATATTCAACTTCTATTCAGTATATCATCTAGGAACTAATTATTAATTTATCCCTCTCCATTTTGAGTTTGATAAGAGTACTCACACTAGCAGAAGAAAGATTGGTGTGGTGTGGAGGGCTTTCGTCTTGGAAGAGATCATCCTCCCAGGTATGGTGGCGTAACCAAGATGCCAGTGGTAAAACATGACCCTCTGTGGTGAACATGTACTGGCCAGAGTTCAGGTTGATGGGGTTGTCTGCATCAAACAACTGCAAGGGAACACAACTCTTGAGCACAAGGCTGCTCTGACCAATGAAGTACCCTTCATCCAATTGTTTTTTCAATTCCTCAGTAACTTTCTAAAACACATCTGCTCATGTTGAATGCAATTTTGACTAGAGCTAGTTACTGTGTATCTCAACATAGGTGACCTATACTTAAGACAGCTCTCAATCCTGCATTATGACTTCATTGTTTTATATGATATCGGTTGATTAAGATAACTCTCAAACTTATAAATCAAATGTACCAGGAGCTCTGTGACAACTACTTTAGAATTTTGGCTCCACACAATCCTCTCTCTGTCTTTCTCATTGACTCAAGCACTGATTCAATCACATTCTCATTCATTCACACGCAGCCGGACCAGAACAGGCGACAGGTGTCTGGACCCACTGCTCCTGAGGATAGCCTATATGTGTAGTTTTCAGGATTGAATCTGCTTGTTTAAAGGTGCAAATATTAATGGTAATTTAATATAAGTGATGTGCTGTAGTTCAAGAGTGAAATCAGTTCAAATTGAAAACAATTGTAAAAGCTAGTTATTGTAACAACAAGTAAGACTGGCTAATGGCTATAGTGTTGTGGCTGGGTTCAGCTGAGATGCATTAGATACCAGGACATAAGAACATAAGAACATAAAAAAATAAGGAAGCTACAAGAGGCCTCGAGGCCTACACGTGGTAGTTCCTGTTACCTAACACTACCTACTTCCACCTTTCATCCCCTTCCATGAATTTATCTAGCCTCCCTTTAAAGCTTTCTAATGACTCCGCACTAACCACCTGTCTACTGAGTCCATTCCAATCATTTACCACCCTATTTGTGAACCAGCTTTTCCCTATTTCTTTTTTAAATCTATGCTTTTCCAGCTTGAATCCGTTACTTCTTGTTCTACCATCGTTAATAGCCGTAAGAACTTTTCCTACCTCTCCTTTATTAAATCCTTTTATCCACTTAAAAACTTCTATCAGATCGCCCCTTAATCTGCGTCTCTCGAGTGAGTGTAACTTTAATAGCTTCAATCTCTTCTCATAACTAGTTACGGATCCCTTGAATCATTTTGGTCATCCTTCTCTGCACTGATTCTAACAAGGCTATATCCATCCTGTAATATGGAGACCAAAACTGAACCGCATAGTCTAGGCGAGGTCTGACTAGAGCCAAATAAAATTTTAGAATAACTTCCGCACTTCTACTTTTAACACTCCCGGTAATGAATCCTAACACTCTATTAGCTCTATTTCTAGCCTCAATACATTGTTTCCTAGGTCGGAGGTCTGGGCTCACCCTCACTCCAAGATCTTTTTCACCTTCTGATTTTTTCAGCGATACATTGCGTATGGTGTATCTATTACCGGGGGTTTTTCTACTAATCAGGCAGGCAGCCTATATAAGCGGAATGCGTGAGTAAGAACCATAATCATGGGTCTGTTCTATAAACCAAAGAAAAAGTAAAAAATAAAAAATACAATAATAACAATAATAATAATTAATAAATACAAAATAGGATGACATTTATGAAGATTTATTAGTAGACATGGAATCTTTCAAGATACTCATCACATCTAAAGTGAGGGCAAAGTCTACTGTATACTGGACTTGCTTCTGGCGCTCCACGCCAACCCGCCGATGTACAGTGGAGGACGATCGGCAAGGGGAACTTGTGTTCCATGAAAATAAGCTAACTATAACAGTTTTAAGCGAGTTAGTTATACAAAAAGCATATTAATGTGACCATGAAATATTCAGGATTCCGTAGATATAGGTTTTGTGTTGTTTTGATGTTAAAATAGTGAAAGATACATATATAAATGAGGTGACTAGCAATGATGCATATGCCTTAACTACAATAATAGATATCATTGGTATTAAAGATATTCAGCTGGTAAAAAACATTATATAATTTTTCTCTATGTTATCAAGTAAGAGTGGTGTTATTTTCATGAAGTCCTATTGAGATTTATTCTATACTGTAATGTTTAAGTATTATGAACGAGTTAAGAAATCATGTTCTGGCAACACTCTCTGAAGCTTCCCATTCTAATGTATATTTCGCCCATTTACATGGACGAGATATGTATCTTACCTCTGACATAACTAGCATCCTCCATGACAGTAAACAATAATAAGTGAAGTTTCAGGGTTTTTTCAAATTTGTTGTGGCCTTCTTGGTGTACTTCTAATATAAAGAAAAAAAGGCACCTGGCAACTCTCTTGTGTAGCCCGTCAAGCAGCGGCTTTAATGATGTGACTCTGCGGTATCCGGCAGCAGTGCTTGGTGTTTGAGTTTAACATTACTCTGAAGTGTTAAAGCTTGTGACAGTTGTGTCTTACTGCAGCATTGTTTTTTCTGCTAACGAGTGTATCGTGAACACACTCAACATGACAAGTGAGATGCAGCACGTTCAATAAAGTCACAAACAGAAGGAGAGTTGGTTGTCTTGTGGTGTCCTCACTAGAACATCTGCAGCCCTCAGTTCAAAGTTCTCTCCTCAGGGCATGTAGACCTCTATGCACAAAGAAAATTCACCTCTGCTCCAAGACAGTGAAGTGCATAATGTGCAATATAGTGTGTGTTGAGTGTGTGCAATGATGAAGCTTACATGTAGCTGTGAACTGTTTGGGTTAAGTGACTACTCATGTGCCGGCGTCCTTCCCCACCACTGCTTCTCCCCGCCCTTGCCTCAGAAAAAATAATTGTGCTCCAAGACACCAAGGTGTGTAATGTGCAAACCAGTATGTGTGGAGTGTGTACAGTGGATTTCAAGTCAATCTGGCTGTGGTAGTTTCATCCCCCAACCCTAGTCATTAAGGCCTCCGCCCTAGTCATTCCAGCCCTCGCACCCAAATCATTTCCGTGAATTTGCAATTTGAGAAAGTGATGACAAATATTAAAAAATACACTTTTTAGACTTTTTGACTGGAAAAAACACTCCATTTACAAAAGCATCGAATAATAACTTAATCAAACCATCAAACTAACTTACCTAACCAAACGCTAAGAAAAATGTTATGTTTGCACAACATTTTCATGTTACTGTTCTGACCTGTAGAAACAGTTGCAAGGTGAAAAGTAATTTATATATATATACATAAGGAAAGGCAGCCATTGTTACAATTTAGTTCTTACATGGTTCTGCTTCAAAATAAATTTCATGTTTTAAGAACAATCGTTTAGTCTTATTAATACTACTTTGAAGTTTCCTGTTGAGTTTAATCTAATAATCTAACTTATGGTTAGGTTCTGACCGACCAGGCGTAACTTGATTTTGACGTGTCGGACATTCGCTGATATGAGTTTTCACCTAATTCGCTGTGCAAGCAATTTTAACTCAAAGATATGAGTATGGTGATACATGCCTGCATATCTTCAAGTAATTTCGTGCTGATATAACCTTTAAATTATTGCATAAAGCATTGTCTTTCAATGAATGCTATTTTACAACATATGAACATAAGGAAGCTACATGAAGCTGGTTAGACATTCACATATTAGTTTCTGTAATACACATACATGACCTACATCCACCTTTCATTCCTATCCATATACAAGGGACAGATTTCTTTCATTGATGAAATTTTTGACCTTCACAGACAATGACAGTCCTGCTCAAGATGATCATTTATGATCATCTGTATTAATACTGATCCTTTATATATACACATGAATGCCTGTCAAGTGTTTATCACCATACTACGACCATCATGAAGCCATATAACGCCAGCACCTTTCCTCCCATAAAACCCATACTCCCAGCCTGATGAGGCTCAAAGACACATGCTTCCACACGACACCTGTAACCTTCAAGTACAGCCACACTAAGGATAATATTTTTTCTTCTTCATTATTCAATGTTCTGCATATTTTTTCAATTCATAATAAAAACAACTGTATTCTGGAATTTTCACTTTTTCCAATTAATGCACACCTAGTGGATAGAAGTATTTCTCAATTCTCACACTCTTCGGGTTAAGGCTTAAAGAAAAACTTCTTTCAAGAACAAATTATGTAAATTAAAAAACAAAAAGAACAAAAGAAAACTAAAATATTCAAATGATTTACCAAATATAAGTACTTGCAGGTCTCTGAAAGGAAGAAAGACTCCATCCGGTCCTCCAAAGTCATGTCCAGGACAGAGTGGATGGTGGCATAGCCACACGGTGCCCGCGTCAAGTTGTTGAGGGAAGTGAGGATGTCCCGCCCAACGTGCAAGTAAAATGGGTTCTTGGTTGCCTGTTGATTACATCAGTATCCAATTAATCTTGCTTTTCCTGACAAGATGAAATCTAAATTATCCAATATTATGCATCATGTATAAGCATGATGTTCAGATGCTCCATCACTCCAATGACCTTACCTGATACAGCAGGTATGTTGACTCCACAAATTCTGGTCTTAGTGGATAAAACATTACATCTGGAGAAATTCTTTGCCAATTGAACCTCTCTGGCAACACTCCATATTTTTTCCAGATTGTGTAATAAAGAGCATGCGTGCAGATAGCCTCCTCCACGTCTCCAGCCAAGACCTGAAAATTCAAATAGTTTACACTCCATGACTGATGGTATAAACATTGATACATTGATAAGGAAAACTATACTTCTTAATATCCATCAAACATCTTTTCTTCAAGGTCTTTCCATGTCTTTTTGTGGCTCCTACGTCCCATACATACATGTCTTCCCTGTCAATTCTTTCCATTCCTGTCAATGCTCTATACACCTCTATCAAGTCTCCTGTTCCTCTCCTTTCCTCCAATGAAGGCAAACCAAATTTCTCCTATCACTCCTTATATGACGATTCCGCCAAACTTTGAACCATCTTTGTGGCCACTCTTTGCATCCTCTCAACCTTCTTTACATAATTTTGCTTGTACTGATAGTGCACCAATATGGCATCCTCTAATCAATGACAGGGCATGACTACAATTAGCATTTTTTCAACATGTCCTCATCCATATATACAAAAGTAATCATAATATTCAATAAGAGTTTGCATGTTACAAATATTTGATCAATATCGCTGTTGATAATAATTACTCATCATGATTAGTACTCTAAGGTTCTTCTCTACAATAATCTTTGTAGCAACTCTCTTGCTTCAATTTTGTAACTTTTATTATTTTATCCTTTTGTAGTACTCTTATAAACCTGAAATATTTTGCACTTTTTTTCACTAAATTCCTTTTTCCAACCCTGACACCATTTATAGACCTAATCCAAATCATCCTGTGAGTCTACAATCCACCTCGTATTCCACCTTCCTCATAAGTTTCACATCTCTTGTAAATAACGTAACATTATGGTATTATATAAAAAATAAAAATCTAAATTAAATCCGCCCTTTAAATCAACCCACGTGCACTGGCCAGCTCAGACCTCCTCCAGAAATACCTCACAGGGAAGACTCGTAATCCCAATTAGTCATTTCATTTCACAATCTGGATTAAAATATACATTAAGATATCGCATATAACGAGTTCACATCTAACTAATTCGCATTTAACGACACTATTGGACCACATTGACTATTGGGAATCGCAACAGTCCGAGGCCATTACCCATCCCCGGACGTTTATCCTACTCTAGTATTTACTGTCCGGCAACCGCCAATATCAACTAACCCGCCACGGACTTTTAAGTCACTTTGTTGTTGTTTTTAGGGCTGCGAGGATCCCTTGGGGAACACTACGAGCCCTGGTGATGTCCTATGATCCTATCACAGGCGCTGTAGTTGACCTGTCTTCCTCAGGAAGGCACAGGTGAGGCGGATGACAGCGTGTTGCCGGGAGGGGTGGACGCCAGCTGCCGCCAACAGGGTGGGCAGGTCAAAGGTGGCGACGTTCAGGGTGAGGAGTTGAGAGCGTAGCACTACACGGTGGGAGTGGAAGCACGGACACTGCAGCAGAAAGTGTTCAATAGTCTCAAGAGACGTTCCTGCACCAGGGGCAGTGGGTGTCAGGGGACTGACGGAGGCAGTGCAGGTGAACCGTGAGTGTCTTGTGCCCAAATGTAAACAATACAACCGCTGAGCATGCTGCCACCTGGCGGGAGACGCTCGGACCGCCGGACAACTTACTCAATTTACGGACTGGACCAGGCATTTGTCCGGGACTCTGACATATCCCCGGACCTCGGATTTTGACTGGCAAATCCGATATCCGGGAAATGGAGGTCCGGGAAAACGAGGGTTGTTGGGAGAGAAGCAAAAGGGGGAAGCAAAACTAGGAGTTTCATTTTCCCCTCATTCCTCTCTCTGCATCACATTCATATGGGGTCCCTCATCACTGAGGGGTTCCCTGCTTCTCTGTCAAGATACAGTCGACAGGCACAGCGCAGGCCTTTAGATGATTATTGTTGTATTGTTGTTAAGTCTTGGTGGTGGAATAGCTATAACTAGGTAATCGAAATTTAGTATTACGGTACAGTAAAACCCTTATAACTCGGCACGATAGGGGCTCTGGCCCTTGCCGAATTATTCAATGTGCCGAGTTATCTAATGTCCTCTTCTGATATGGGTTTAAAAAAAAAGCAAAAAAAAAATTGTAAATACAGTACTACTGTAAAAGCATAAAAACTACACTTACCAGTGAACGGGTAGAATGTGCTGGATTTGATATCAAACTCAGCACAAATAGCACGCATGAACGCACCTGCATCCATCCTTGCCAGCACTTTCACCTTTTCCTGCAGGCTCAGGCTCTTCAATTTCATTCCCTTCTGCTGGAGACACCCTTGCGTGATGGAGCTGACATCTTGATATACAGTACTGTATGATGTAATCCCAAAACACGTAAAATAGGTGGCAAAGTAAAGCAAAGATCGGGTGGGTACCAGCGCGTAGGCTGAGCTGTGTTTTTGTCGTCCAAGCACCGTCTTGGATTACGAATCCCAATCCAATAACACTTGCTGAAATGTGTGTTATATTAATTCGTGATATTGCTTGCAACGTTTTGCATTGATTATTATTTTGGCTCCTACCAAGCTTGTTGTGTTTTTGAAGCAGAAACTAATCCTTTTTCAATTTTGACAAAAAACGGAATTCGTATCCAAGACGGTGCTTGAACGACATAAACACGGCTCTGCAGCTGACAGCCTACACGCTGGTTCCCGACCTTTGCTTTACTTTGCCACCGAATTTACGTGTTTTGGGATTACGCCATACAATACTGTATTTCAAGATGTCAGCTCCATCACGCAAGGGTGTCTCCAGCAGGAAGGGAATGAAATTCAAGAGCCTGAGCCTGCAGGAAAGGGTCAAAAGGACAAAAACATGACTTTATGCGACTTGAGGATATGCCGAGTGGCGGTAGTACTACTACTACTGGCGGTAGCAGAGTGGTTAGCGTCACCGAGTGGCGTTCTTGAAGACCCGAGCTCGATTCCGAGTGAGACCCATAAATCCACTTGAAATCTTTCTGCACCGTCGAGTGGCTTAAGAA
>JACEEZ010022299.1:783979-796479 GCA_016584305.1 Chionoecetes opilio
AATTAATAAACTGTAAATACACTAAATCCATAGAAGCAGAATTTAATTATCGCTTTTTCATTGCTATATTCTAAGCATTTTTGTTTTTAAATTTTTTGAAATTTTAACCATGCATAAATTAGCGTTAACTAAATAAATAACATCATCCATCGGGTAATTATCCCGATCTAGATGATGTTATTTTTTTAGTTAACGCTAATTTATGCATGGCTAAGATTCATTTATCAGAAAACGAAATATAGCAATGGAAAGCTAATGAAAATCCGCTTCTTTCTATCGCTAGCATCTAAAATGTTTTCTCGCAAAATATTAAATGGCGATGAGTTCAAGTGCATATTAAGTTCATGCATATTTCTTAACTCTCTCATAATGGCATTTCTTTATTGCATTTTACTGTTTTTTATTTGATAATATTTTAGAACAAACATTTACGAAGATAACGGTATATCATATACTATACTGATAAACCATAGGAAGGGAAAAGGGAGTGATGTTCGAAAATGGCAGGAATCGCAAAACTGGCCTCCACTGGAAATAGCCCAAAATGAGTAGCAAGTCCAGTATAGAGTAGTCTTTGGTTCCACCTAAGACAAATTCCTGGGGGAGAGAAGCGTATGGAGACATGATAAGAGACACAAGCAAATGTTTAAAGAATACGATGGAAAATTGTGAGAACATAATTTTGATGGGAGATTTTAACTGCAAAGAAGTTTGCTGGGAAGAATGGTATACTGAAGGAGGAGAAGACTCATGGGGTGATACATTGTTGGATTTGGTAATGTATAACATCATGACTCAGTGGATTAAAGAGAATCCAAGATTCAGAGGTAGCGAAGAACCATCAAGACTAGATCTACTATTGACGAAAGAACTGGAAGTACACACAAACCTCAATTTCCTGGATATCGGATTTGCCGGACAAAATCCGAGGTCCGGGGATATGTCAGAGTCCCAGACAATTTTTTTTTTTTTTTTTTTTTTTTTTTTTTTTTTAACGTTGAAATGCCTGGTCCTGTTCGTAAATTGACAAAGTTGTCAGGCGGTCCGAGCATCTCCTGTCACCCCTGTTCAGTGTCTGCGCCTCCCGCCAGGTGGCAGCATGCTCAGCGGTCGTATTGTTTACATTTGGGCACACGACACTCACGGTTCACTTGCACCGCCTCCGTCAGTCCCCCGTCTCCCACTGCCCCTGGTGCAGGAACATCTCTTGAGACTATTGAACACTTTCTACTGCCTCCCACCAGGTGGCAGCATGCTCAGCGGTCGTATTGTTTACATTTGGACACACGACACTCACGGTTCACTGCACCGCCTCCGTTAGTCCCCTGACCCCACTTCCCCTGGTGCAGGAACGTCTCGAGACTATTGAAACACTTTCTGCTGCCTCCCGCCAGGTGGCAGCATGCTCAGCGGTCGTATTGTTTACATTTGGGCCACACGACACTCACGGTTCACCTGCACCGCCTCCGTTAGTCCCCTGACCCCCACTGCCCCTGGTCCAGGAACGTCTCTTGAGACTATTGAACACTTTCTGCTGCCTCCCGCCAGGTGGCAGCATGCTCAGCGGTCGTATTGTTTACATTTGGGTTACGACACTCACGGTTCACCTGCAACGCCTCCGTTAGTCCCCTGACCCCCACTGCCCCTGGTGCAGGAACGTCTCTTGAGACTATTGATTACTTTCTGCTGCTTCGCTGCCTCCCGCCAGTGGGCAGCATGCTCAGCGGTCGTATTGTTTACATTTGGGCACACGACACTCACGGTTCACCTGCACCGCCTCCGTTAGTCCCCTGACCCCCACTGCCCATGGTGCAGGAACGTCTCTTGAGACTATTGAACACTTTCTGCTGCCTCCCGCCAGATGGCAGCATGCTCGTAAATGTCCGCGGCGGGGTAGTTGATATTGGCGGTTGCCGGACAGTAAATACTAGAGTAGGATAAACGTCTGGGGGTGGGTAATGGCATCGGACATGTGTTTGTGGTTCCACGGACCTATGCTCCCCCCTATTAGTCCGGGAAAACGAGGTTTGCGTGTTAATTAGTTAAGTAAATTATCAGTGCCCACTTGGAAA
Organism: Chionoecetes opilio; assembly: GCA_016584305.1. Lineage (NCBI taxonomy): Eukaryota > Metazoa > Arthropoda > Malacostraca > Decapoda > Majidae > Chionoecetes > Chionoecetes opilio. The sequence continues at coordinate 786,052 of JACEEZ010022299.1, forward strand.
GCGTGACCATGTACTTATTGATTTTGAAGTAAATGATAGCAAAAAGAGGGGAGAAGAGAAGAACACAAGATTGGAAGATCATTATGGAAAAGCAGACTTTGACGGATTAAGAACATTTTTCGGAGAGACAGACTGGAGTAATTTCCATGCAAGAAGTCGTACCCAGAAAAATGGGATGAGTTCATCCGAATTTACACAGAAGGAATAAATAGTTATGTTCCAAGGATAGTTATCAGAGAAAAGAAAAAGAATGAATGGCTTAACAGAAAATGTGAATTAGCAAGACTAGAAAGAGAAAAAACATGGAATAGTTGTGAAAAAAGGAGGTATCAACCATTGGGAGAAGTACAAAACAACTAGAAATGAATATGTAAGAATCCGAAGAGAAGAAGAAAGTAACTATGAGAAAAATATAATAGAAAAATGTTATGAACGAACCAAAACTTTCTCTATAGATATATAAATGGAAAAATGAAGAAACAAGGAAGGAATAAATAGCTGAAAGTAGAAGGCATATTGTACGAAGATGCATTACAACAGGCCGACGGTGATGAATAGTGCTTACAGACTGTATTTACAAGAGAAGTAAATTTTTAAACGAAAAATATAATAGCAAAAGAAAATATAATGGAAGACATAAAGTAGACGAATGAAGTAAAAAGGCTAAATGGAAAGTCAGTTGTGAGAAAAGCCCCGGGTCCAGATGGAGTGTCGAATTGGATAATGAAGAGTGCAGTAACCAACTAGCAGGAAAGTTACAGTGTACAGGAAAATACCTTTTATCCGGTATATCCGGACTTCCGGTAGCGGTTAATGGAAAGTCCGGTTAATGGGTAAGTATACTTACGAAAGATGCATTTACTAAAATAAGCATAATATTGTATGATTGTTTGTATTGTATGACACACACCCAACATACCCCCAACACACACACACTACACATACCACCAACAACAACACCCACATACCACCCAACACACACACCATACCACCCAACACACACACCCACACATACCACCCAACACACACACACACACACACACATACCACCCAACACACACACCCCACATACCACCAACACACCACACCACACATACCACCCAACACAACACCCACACATACACCTAACACAACACACACACATACCAACCCAACACACACACCCACACATACCACCTAACACACACCACACATACCACCCAACAACACAACCCACAACATACCACCCAACCACAACACACACACAAATCCACCAAACACACACACCCACACATACCACCCAACACAACACAACACACACAACACACCACATACACGGGTGGTAATGTGGGTGGGTGTGTTGGGTGGGATGTGTGGGTGTGTGTGTGTGTGTTGGGTGTATGTGGGATGACTCAAAATACCACTCGGTCGTCGGGTAGCATGACCTTGCCACGGATGATAAACACTGAATTATCATAGCGCATTGCAATTATGGCGGGAATAAGCAAGTGGCGATAGGTGGCGCTCAAGTCTACGCGGCAAAATTAAAAGTTAAATATTTCGTTAATTTTTTATTTTTTAATACTATTTACTTACCTGCCACAAATTCCGGTTATTGGGTTATTCGGTTGTTGGGTATATCCGGTTAAAAGAGTTTTTCCTGTAATGAGAGTTCACTCAAGGAGAGTAGAGTCCGCTTGATTGGAAAAGAGCAAATATTGTGCCAATTAACAAAGAGGAGACAAAGAAGAACCATTAAATTACAGGCCAGTATCATTAACAAGTATAGTGGCAAAAATGTGTAAAAAAAATTGTGAAGGACAGATGGTTGAAATATTTGGAAGAGCAAAACACACCTGCAGGTGGCCAGTTTGGATTTAGAGGAGGAATGTCATGTCAACAAATTTATTAAGCTTTTACTCGAGTGATCGATTGTGACACAGGAAGAGGGGTGGGTCGATTGCATACTCTTGGACCAAAAGAGGCATTTGACAAGGTACCTCACAAGAGTTGCTCTGGAAGCTAGAACATTAGGAGGATTGAAGTGTGGTTTGCTGAAGTGGATGGGAAGACTTTTGAGCAACAGAGATGAGAACAGTAAATAAAGATCAGAAGTTAGAATGGTGCAGTGTGATAAGTGGAGTTCCTCAAGGATCAGTATTGGCCCTAGTGATGTTCTTGGTCTATGTAAATGATATGACAGAGGGAGTGAACAGTTATATGAGTTTATTCGCTGATGATGCTAAATTACTAGGAAAAGTAGAGAGTAAACAGGACTGTGAGGATCTACAAAAGGATCTACATAAGATTTTCAGATGGAGTCAACTATGGGAAATGGAGTTTAATGCTAAAAAGTGTAAAGTGATGGAAGTGGGCAGTAGCAAAAAGAGACAGAGAGGAAAGTATTCGATGGGAAATGAATGGATAAACAAATCAAAGGTCGAAAAAGATCTGGGAGTATGGATTAAGGAAAATTTGTCACCTGAGAAGCATATAAACAAGATCACAGGAGATACATATCAGTTGCTGAGGAAAATAAGAAAGGCATTCAAATATCTGGATGAAGAGATGATTAAGAAATTGATAACATCTTTGATTCGACCAAGGTTGGAATATGCGGCAGTGATTTGGTTACCACATAAAAAGAAGGATATAAGGAAGATTGAGAGAATACAAAAAGCAGCCACAAAAATGGCTCCAAGCCTGAGAGATTTAACATATGAGGAAAGACTTTCAAGACTAAAACTCCCAACTCTTGATAAAAGAAGAGAAAGAGGAGATTTTATAGCAGTGTATAGAGCATCAATGGGACTGGAAAAAATTGATAGAGATCTGTTTGCGTGGGACGATAGAAGTGCAAGAGGTCATGAGAAGAAATTGAAAAGGACAACATGCAAGAGGGGCATAAAAAAATACAGCTTCCCATATAGAAGCATAGAAGCCTGGAACAACCTTGATGCATAAGTGATTAATGCAAGAAGTATTCAGGACTTCAAAGGCAAACTGGATTATAGTAGATTTGGAGACGGGACAGTACGAGCATGGCTCTTTTCCTGTATGTTACAACTAGGTAAATACAACTACACTACCCTCCCGAGTTTCGCGCTTGCTTTCTTCCGGAGGCATAGCGCGAAACTCGCGGATCGCGAAACTCGGGTATTAAAAACACTGTAAAAATGCTTATTTAGTCTGTTTTTTTTTTTTTTTTTTTTTTGGTGTGTGTGTGTATGCGTTTGTCTACAGCACCGTTAGGCAGTGACCTCCAGGGGTGGGATGGTAGGCCCTGGAGGTTAACTTGAGGGCTGTGTACCTACCGTATTTTACAGCTTATAAGACTCACTTTTTCCCACAAAAAATATCCTGAAAATGCCCCAAGCCCCTGTCCACCCAGCAATGAATGGGTACTGGGTGTTAGCCTAGGTTTTGTGACCCGCCTCCCGGGGTGGTGGCTTCGGCCAACACTATGTAGAGAAGAGGAGGGAGGAGAGGAGCTTGAGATTGAACTAGAGTTGGGAGTCACCCAGCGGATGCTGTTTTGGTCTGAGTGAGTGAGCTTGACACATATCTTGTCAGCTGATGGTTGTGTGACAGTGTTATACGGCAATAACACTGTCACAATGCCTTCCTCTCTTCTCTCCTGTCTCCTCCAGTACCTCCAGAAACCACAGTACCACACACGTCTTGGTTAATCACTTATAAAGGAGTATTTTGTGGTAAATAGTAAGGAATGGCAGGGTCTACGGTAAGGTGCTACTTATTTTGAGGTGTTACCTATCTTATGCGACACCGGCTGCTCCTGTAGAGAAAAACACAAACAAATGGAAAAAAACAAAGCAAAACTACAAGCTATACTAAGCCTATTATAATACTATACTAAGCAGGAAGGAAGGAAGACGTGTCCCGTACGTCTCTTATGGGAGGCGGTAGCAGAGTGTTTAGCGTCAAGATACACACAAACCTCGTTTACCCGGACTAATAGGGGGGAGCACTGGTCCGGGAACCGCAAAAGTCCGAGAATCGCAACAGTCCAAGAATTATCCTTAAAAAAAGAAAGAAAAAAAGAAGTCCGATGCCATTACCCACCCCCAGACGTTTATCCTACTCTAGTATTTACTGTCCGCCAACCGCCAATATCAACTACCCCGCCGCGGACTTTTGCGTCCGCCTGAGCATGCTGCCACCTGGCGGGAGGCAGCAGAAAGTGTTCAATAGTCTCAAGAGATGTTCCTGCACCAGGGGCAGTGGGGGTCAGGGGACTAACGGAGGCGGTGCAGGTGAACCGTGAGTGTCGTGTGCCCAAATGTAAACAATACAACCGCTGAGCATGCTGCCACCTGGCGGGAGGCGTGGACACTGACCAGGGTGACAGGAGACGCTCGGACCGCCGGACAACTTTGTCAATTTACGAACAGGACCAGGCATAAAAAAAAAGACTCTGGCATATCCCCGGACCTCGGAATTTGTCCGGCAAATCCGATATCCGGGAAATGGAGGTCCGGGAAATCGAGGTTTGTGTGTATATGTCAAGCTCGAGCACGAGCTTGACAGACGACCTACAAAGTGATACTAAGCAGAAAGGGTCACAAGAAGAAGAAGTCTCCGAGTGGCGTTCTCGGTGATCCGAGTTCGATCCTTGACGAGGGCTGTAAAATCCACTTTAAATCTTTCTCTGTACCGTTGAGTGGCCTAAGAACACCCACACGCTGCCCATTAACTCTACCTTTGATTGCGAGTGCATCGGAGGACACAGGGGGCGGCATGAGCCTCTAATCACAGGTGTCACTATAGAAATTCTGTCTGCGCCACCACGGGCAAGGGCCAACCATCACAGCCCTCAAGTTAACCTCCAGGGCCTACCATCCCACTCCTGGAGGTCACTGCCTAACGGCGCTGTAGGCGCGCGCACGCGCACACACACACACACACACACACACACACACACACACAAAAAAAAAAAAAAAAAAAAAAAAAAAAAAAAAAAAACGCGAAACTCGGGGATATAATGCGCGAAAGTCGGATGATAAGAATTTAGGACTCAGTGCGAAACTCGAGGATCGCGAAACTCACATAGCGTGAAACTCGGGAGGGTAGTGTAGGTAAATACACACACACACAAAAAAAAAAAAAAAAAAAAAACGTGTACGAAGCAGCGCGAAAGTCGGGATGGTAAGAATTTTGGACTCAGCGTGAAACTTGAGGATCGCGAAACTCGGATAGAGTCAAACTCGGGGAGGGTACTGTACGTCGATCACCCTTGAGTAGAAGCATTGCAGGTTTGATGTACAGGAAACTCCCAGCTCTGAATCTAAATTGTCTGTCTGATATGATCCTCATTTCTTAAGATCCTTAACCCATCTGTCCTTACTATTTTCTCACATTGCTTTCCTATTACACTAGTCAAGGAGACCGGTCTGTAATTTAGTAGTTCCTGCTTGCTTCCCCCTTTATATATTGGGACAATTGATGCTCTTTTCCATTCTTGGGGTACTTTACCCTCATTTAGGGAGCATGTAACTAGACTGTGTACTTTATCCATCAATTGCTCCTACATTCCTTCAAAACCAGTTTGAAACTCTATCCGGACCTAGTGCTTTCTTAACTTCTTGGGCCTTCTAATAATTTCATAATTTCCTGTTTCCACTTCTATGTCATTTAGTACTGTGCTTTTTTTTCTACCCTCTCCCTCTAGGAATTCCTTTCTTCATAGAAAACATTTGAAAAAAATTTGTTCATGACTTTGACTTGTGCTACTGGTTCTTCGTACAGTAATTCCTCCCGAGTTTCACGCTACACTACCCTTCGAGTTTCACGCTACACTACCCTCCCGAGTTTCACGCTACACTACCCTCCCGAGTTTCACGCTACACTACCCTCCCGAGTTTCGCGCTTGCTTTCTTCCGGAGGCATAGCGCGAAACTCGCGGATCGCGAAACACGAATTGAAAACAATAAAAATGCTTATTTAGTCCGGTGCGTTTTTTTTTTTTTTTTGGTGTGTGTGTGTGTGTGTGTGTGTGTGCCTACAGCGCCGTTAGGCAGTGACCTCCAGGGGTGGGATGGTAGGCCCTGGAAGTTAACTTGAGGGCTGTGTACCTACCGTATTTTACAGCTTATAAGACTCACTTTTTCCCACAAAAAATATCCTGAAAATGCCCCAAGCCCCTGTCCACCCAGCAGTGAATGGGTACTGGGTGTTAGCCTAGGGTTTGTGACCCACCTCCCGGGGTGGTGGCTTCCCCCAACACTACGTAGAGAAGAGGAGGGAGGAGGAGCTTGAGATTGAGCTTGAGTTGGGAGTCACCCAGCGGATGCTGTTTGGTCTGAATGAGTGAGCTTGACACATATCTTGTCAGCTGATGGTTGTGTGACAGTGTTATACGGCAATAACACTGTCACAATGCTTCCTCTCTTCTCTCCTGTCACCTCCAGAAACCACAGTACCAAAACGTCATGGTTAATCACTTATAAAGGAGTATTTTGTGGTAAATAAGTAAGGAACGGCAGGGGTGTAGGGTAAGGTGCTTTTATTTTGAGGTGTTACCTATCTTATGCAGCACCGGCTGCTCCTGTAGAGAAAACATAAACAAAAGGGAAAAAAAAACAAAGCCAAAACTACATACAAGCTATACTAAGCCTATATAATACTATACTAAGCAGGAAGGTAAGAAGACGTGTCCCGTACGTCTCTTATAGGAGGCGGTAGCAGAGTGGTTAGCGTCAAGATATATGTCAAGTTCGAGCACGAGCTTGACAGACGACCTACAAAGCGATACTAAGCAGAAAAGGTCACAAGAAGAAGTCTCCGAGTGGCGTTCTCGGTGACCCGAGATCGATCCTTGATGAGGGATGTAAAATCCACTTAAAATCTTTCTCTGCACCGTTGAGTGGCCTAAGAACACCCACACGCTGCCCATTAACTCAACTCTACCTTCGATACATTGCTGTAAAATCTCCCCTTTCTCTTGGGGACTTTCTCTTATTGCAAAGACAATGGTTGGGCCTTTGTAGACAACTGGGACCTCTTTTTCGGGCATAACCACCTCTACCGCAGGGATGGGGTGCACTTTTCGAGGAAAGGAGTTCAGATCTTGTCTGAATCCCTTCAAAGGAAGCACTGCAAAGGAATGCACTGCAGGCTTTTTTAAGATAGAGAACCGGGGAGTAGACACTGGGGTCGGGGTAAGGGTAACTTGCGATACTAGGAGGAGTTTCAGAAGGCAGGGAACTAAAGTGAATCGTAAGAAGAGAGAGAGGAGGGGTTTAGTTAAAGATAAAGGGAAAATTGACAAAAAAAAGAGGAGTTGCTTGGAGGTTTACTATACAAACTGTAGGAGTATTTTAAAAAAGATAGATTTCCTGAGGGGAATAAATAGTGTAGAGGATTTTGATATAATAGCATTAACAGAAACATGGTTGGATATGTCAGGAAAGGTATTCGATCTGGAAGTCGAGATAGCTGGGTATAAGTTATTTCATAAGGACAGAGTAGCCAGACGAGGTGGAGGAGTTGCGCTTTATGAAAGAGATGCATTGCAGTGTTGTGTTAATAATGTTATAAAAACAGATGACAGCATAGAGTCTATATGGGTAGAGGCATAGACCACTGTATACCTGGACTGCGCACGAGACAACGTTTTGAATTGCGGGGCTGCATAGGGGCCTGCGGGGCGCCCGACAAAGCGATATAGTGATCTATGGACTATCATATAGACTGGTTTATCAGTATATATGATATACTGTAATCTTCGTAAATGTTTGTTCTATAATATTATCAAATAAAAAACAGTAAAACACGCTAAAGAAATGCCATTACGAGACTATGAAGATAATGCATGAACTTAATATTCACTTAACTCTTCGCCATTTAAAACTTTGCGTGTCAACTTTTATCATGAAGGGTATCAATAGAATCGCAATTTTATTAGCTTTCCATTGCTATATTTCGTTATCTGATAAATGAATTAGAACCATGCATAAATTAGCGTTAACTAAATAAATAAAATCATCAATCGGGTAATTTTCCCGATTGATGATGTTATTTATTTACTTATATATTTAGTTTTCTGATAAATGAATTAGTACCATGTATAAATTAGCGTTGACTAAATAAATAACCTCAGCAATCGGGAGAATTACCCGATTGATGATTTTATTTATTTATTTAACGCTAATTTATGCATGGTTCTAATTAATTCATCAGATAACGAAATATAGCAATGGAAAGCTAATAAAATTGCGCTTCTATTGATACCTTAATGATAAAATTTGACTCGCAAATTTTTAAATGGCGAAGAGTTGAAGTGAATTTTAAGCTGCATTTTCTTCAGAGTCTGAAAATGGATTTCTTTACTGTTTTTTTTACTGTTTTTTTTTGAAAATTATAAGAAAAAAATTTTACGAGATTACAGAAAACTATATACTGAAAACCAGTCATTTTGATGAAAATATATATATATGAACCGAGGGGCCCTCCGTTTACGGGGCCCCTTGTCGACAGGCCGAATTCCTGTGCAGCCAGGAACATGGTCTAGGTAAAAGTTAGGGAGAATGAAAAATGGTTTTGGGTAGTGTATAGGCCTCCAAACTTATGTAAAGAGGTTTCAGTCCTAATGGAAAAATAAAAAAGGCCTGCGATATAAGACTAGCATGGGGGGGGTTTTTAAACTAGGAATATAGCTGGGATTAATCATAGGTGACCCGACGAGATGCTTTGTTAAATAAATCCAGGATAATTTCCCTAAGTCAAGCAATCAAGGAGCCTATAGAGGAGATAATATTCTAGATCTTTTGTGAAAATAGAGACAATTTATTTAAAAATTTGGGGAGGTCGGGGGAATTTTAGTAATACGCCCATTAGATATAAAATTTTAGCTTAAAAATGGGAAGGGGGAAAATTAAGGGCAAAAGCATCGAATGCAATTCAAAAAGGGCCCCAATTATGCAGGAAAAGAAGCCCCTGGGGTTATTAATAAGAGGTGTGGGATGGAGGGGAAAAAATTTTCCCCAGAATAATGACAGAGGTGACAGCGGGAAAAGGCCAATTATGAAGGATTAGGAAGGCCCCTGGGGGTAATTGGGCAGGGTTTAGATAGGTGTGAGTCGAGGTGAGGAGGTAATTAGAGGGGTTTTAACAGGGAATTTGAGGTCGGGGCTGAAAAAGGAATTAGAGAGGTTAGAAAGGGAAGTGAGGTCGGGGCTGATGAGGATTATCCCTCTTTTGTAAGGAATAAAATTTGACGGAAAAAAAAAATTTTCCCTTAATAGGGAAAAAAGGGTCCAGAAAGGTGACCTAAATGGATGACCCCCCCAAATTTTAAAAGAGACAACTTTGGGAGAAAAAGAAACTTTTTTTAAGGTTAAAGGCAGGATGGTAAAAAAGGGAAACAGTATAACTTTGGGGCGAGGACAGTGAAGAAATTAACTGAGTGCTAAGAACAATTAGAGATTAAAGAGAAAGGGGGAAAGGGGACCCAAAGGGTTCTATCAGGTATTAAAACAAAGACAAAGGGAATTAGTTGGGCGTTAAATCAGGACAGGGGGGGTCTTTAAATACGGAGAGGATATGTGTAAAGTCTAAAAATTTTTTCTTTAAATGTTTTTACGAGGAGGATACACAGACGATAGATAGGAACAATGTTCAAAGGAAGGATGAGGAGAAAATCAAAGATATTGTGAAAATAGGAAATGGGGGAAAAAGGGTAAGATAAAATGAAAAATTTTAAAAACACCCGGGCCAGATGAAAGGTTATCCCCGGTATTTAAAAGGGAAGCAAGGAGGTTGTTAGCGAGTCGTTAGGCACATTTTTAGGAAATGGTTGAGAAGGGGATGTGCCATTATTTTGGAGGAAAGGGAAAGTTGTTCCCCAATTTTGAAGGGAGACAGGGAATAAAGTCAAAAAATTATCGACCGTAAGTCTAAAAATCAGTGGGGGTAAAATTTTGGAATTATTTTTGCCCAAAAAAAATTGGAGCACTTAGATAAAAATAGTTTGATCAATGATTCACAACATGGATTCACCAAGGGGTAGGTCTATGTCTCACCAGGTAGGTCTCACCAATTTATAGTTTTTATAGGAAAGTTTATAGAGGCAGATAATGTAAGGATAGATATAAATATCGGACTTTAGTAAGGGGTTGACAAAGTACACACGAGCGACTCTGAAGGTTAGGGCTATGGGATAGATGGGGAAAGGTTTTTCATTTTGGGTCAGAGCTTGGCTAAGTAATAGGGGAACAAAGGGTTAAATTAAGGTTCTAAACTGAATGGGGACTGGTGACAAGTGGAGTTCCACAAGGGTTTGTTTGGGCCATTACTTTTTGTTTAATCAACGCTTGGATAGGGGTTTGCAGTGAATCAGAAGTTTGCTATGATATAATTAGGTAGGATTTTTGGATCACAGTTGAGTAAAACATATTGAGGGAGACTTAGATAAAATTAACGAGTGGGCAG
>JACEEZ010022299.1:801479-906479 GCA_016584305.1 Chionoecetes opilio
TCAAGCTCAATCTCAAGCTCCTCTCCTCCCTCCTCTTCTCTAGTAGTGTTGGCCGAAGCCACCACCCCGGGAGGCGGGTCAAAAACCCCTAGGCTAACACCCAGTACCCATTCACTGCTGGGTGGACAGGGGCTTGGGGCATTTTCAGGATATTTTTTTGGGGGAAAAAATGAGTCTTATAAAACTGTAAAATACGGTAGGTACACAGCCCTCAAGTGAACTTCCAGGGCTACCATCCCCCCCCTGGAGGTCACTGCCTAACGGAGCTGCGCACTGGACTAAATAAGCATTTTTACAGTGCTTTCAATACCCGAATTTCGCGATCCGCGAGTTTCGCCTATGCCTCCGGAAGAAAAACAAGCGCGAAACTGGGGAGGGTACTGTAGACTGTCCCTTTCACTCTTACCTTGTTAATCCCTTCTTTTGCTATAATTTCCCGTTTATAAACCTATGAAACAGTTTTTTTGGTTTTGTTCTTGTATTTTTCTATTATGCCTTTCATAATTTCCTCTCTTCATTTCTGCAGATTCCTACATATTAATTTCTAGCTCTCTTGTATTCTTCCCTTGTCCTATTATTCGTTATCCTTCTCAGTCTGTTCCATGCAGCATCTCTATCTTTTTTGCTACTTCACATATTCTTTAACCAGTCGTTCTTCCAGTTTTCCTTCCGTTATCTTTGGTAGATACTTATCAACAGCAACATTATACATTTCCATAAATTAGTCCCACTTCTCTTCCACATTTTTGGCCTTGTGGAAGGGCCCCCAATTGCATTCAGTAAAGAACTTCTGTAATCCTCCAAAGTTGGCTTTTCTATAATTCTATCTTCCCTTTCTATATCTCTCATCCTTTGGTTCCACAATATCCTCTGTAATTGCAAACTCTAGTACCACATGGTGACTCTTTCTAAATGGACACATGTATTCCAAGTTATCCATAATGCCAGTCTCCTTTGTGAACAGCAGATCCAGTCTTGCGGGTGTGTCCTCTCCTCGGAATCTTGTCTCTTGGTCGACCCATTGGGTCATCACATTATTCAGTACAGGGAGGTCCCGAAGATGCGAGCAGTTAGGTTCCACCTGGCATACTCGTAAAGCGAAATCTCATATAACGAAACACATAACTAATGGTAAAATATAGGTTTGGTTCCAGGACCCCATAAATTTAAAAAAAAAGAAAAAAAAAGAAAAGAAAAAAAAAGACATGTTTTTCAAGCAAAAATAAACTATAGCAAACACAACAAACACACAGCGTCTATATTACCCACACTGTACTACCTATTCTGTAAAAAAAGCATTCTGTAAGAGAAAATAGCACACAAAATAACATAACTGCACATTCTTAAAGCATAAAACATGCACATAACACTCAAGTGGTAATGTTGTGTTGGGAGACCGGAAGCTGGCAAGTAGCCAGCTGAGAGTCCCTGTTTACCTCTCTCCGAGGCTTGAGAAAAACATGGGTGACTGCGTTTGGCGGGATGACTGGGGTTAGAGTTCGTTTCCTCTCCCCTTGATCACTTGACTCCCTTCACACATTCCAGATCGCGCCACGATAGAGCCCTAATTTTTATTATTGACTCTATCTTGAAAATGTGACCACGATAAACTCAGAACACGATAGCCTCACAACAATGTCACCTGCCTGTACGTATTGTCATGATGTCGTAAGATGGTCACATGGAGTCATGACAGCTGTAGACTAACTTCACGGAATGGAAAATCAACGGTCATTTTTTTCGCACGATAGCGCTCCTATATCCAGCGACATGGCCATGACGGTGCCATGAACAGTATCACGATAGCGTCAAGAGCCATGCCTCAATGCAACATGCTCACACGTGGTTGTGTGTTGCCATGGTGATGGAGGAAGGAAGGGGCCGGGGCTAGAGATGAAGGTGGGGAGGAAACAGGGTTGTGTTGGTACTGGAGAAGGGGGAAACAGGGGAGGGGGCTGTAGTAAAGAGGGGGTGATGGTGTTGGTGGGGAAACGGGAGGAGGGATGGAGAAGGCGGTGTTGGGGTGTGAGGGTAAAACGGGGTTGATCCACCACGCCACCCGCTACTCCCTACCCCCTTCCCCCATCACCACGTGGTCATTGATTAGGGGGTAGGGGGTAGGGAGGGCGGCATCCACCACGTGGTCAGTGGGAGTAGGGGAAGGGAGTAAGGGTGGGTGAGGTGATGAGAAGGGGGGATAAGTCGGAAGGGGTTGCAAAAAGGGGGGAAGGTAGGATTGAAGGTGAGGGTAAACGATTTCTTATCGTCAACGATAGAAATACCACGATCACGATAGTGTCACGAAGCTGCTACATATATAACGTAGTGTCCACGATAGACTTACGATAGCACTAGCGTCGGGTACAAAGATTGAGGAGCTTCCATTTTTTAGTGCACGCACTACTTTTCGTGGCCTTGGCATAGCGCGTCACGAGCGTCACTCAGGGGGAGGGGGGGGGGAAAAAAGGTGGGGGGTAAGAGGGGTCCAGATGGATCCATAACCGGACCATAGAACGGTGGCTGTGTCATTGGCATTGTTGGCACGTTCACATTATGGAATGTGTGAAGGGGCTTTGTGGAAGAGGAAAATCCTCGGTGCTGCCGCGTGATACAATAGAACTCGAGAGGTTGGGTATGTAATGGACAAGGAGGGGTGCGCAGCCTCTTCCACTGCACCACCAAACTCGTATCTGCGCATCTAGAGATCATTGTACTCGTCCAGGATGTTAATTTTTGTAGCCACATTTTTCCGTACGAGCCACCAAAATTATCTATTTTCAAGATTGATTATATGATATTATTTATCGTACACCTTAGTTAATCATCAGTAAATGCTTTATAATTTTAGTAAATAAATTTTATTTCTTCGTAAATAACTTGTAATTTACTTTAGTAAATAACTTGGTACTTTTACTCACCCCAGTTTGAACCGTCGTAGCATTGGATTTCGATCTCGTATATTGAAAATAGACCCTAATTTACACCTCTCGTATCATCGAATTCTCGTAAGCCGAATGCTCGTATAACGGGACTCCCTGTACTAAGTTAAGTAACGTTGTTACCAACTGGGGTATATTCAAATACATTTTGTATCTAAATCCGTATTTAAATACATTTGTGTATCAGACTGGTGTTATCATACATTGGTTTTCTGTATTTATAATACAGTTTTATATACAATTGTGATTTAAATACTCATTTCACTACCCGTCCCGAGTTTCCACGCTATGCGAGTTTCCGATCCTCGGTGTTCGCGCAGGAGTCCTAAATTCTTATCATCCCGAACTTCGCGCATTATATCCCCAATTTCGTTTTTTTTTTTTTTTTTTTTTTTTTTTTTTTTTTTTTTTTTTGGTGTGTGGCCCACGCGCCGTAGGCAGTGACCTCCAGGAGTGGGATGGTAGTGAACCCTGGGAGATTAACTTGATGCCTGTGTGGTTGGCCCGCCCGTGGTGGCGCAGACAGAATTTCTATAGTGAACGCTGTTATTAGAGGATCATGCCGCCCCCCTGTTCCTCCGTGTCACTACTGGCATATCGAATGTAGAGCTAAGGGCAGCATGTGGTTGTGCTTAGGCCACTCGAACATTGCATTGTAGAAAGATTTTAAGTGGATGTACAGCAATCAATCATCGATCATAGGATCGAACTCGTATCACCGAGAACGACACTCGGAGACTTCTTCTCTTCTTGTGACCTTTTTCTGCTTATTATCACTTTGTAGGTCGTCCTGTCCGCTCGTGCTCGAGCTGACATACTATCTTGACGCTACCACTCTGCTACTCGCCTCCCATACATACTTACGGGACACATCTTCCTCCTTCCTGCTTAGTATATATAACAATAGGCTTAGTAATAGCTGTTATGGTAGTTTTGCTTTGTTTTTTCACATTTGTTGTGTGGTGTTTCTCTAGCAGACACAGCAGGTGTAGCTAAGAATAGGTAACACCTCAAAAATAAGTAGCACTTACCTTACTATTTACCAAAAAATACTCCTATAAACGTATCAGTGAATTAACCATGACGTTGTGGTACGGTGGTTTCTGGAGGTACTGGAGGAGAACAGGAGAGAAGAGAGGAAGGCATTGTGACGTTTTATTGCCGTATAACACTGTCACACAACCATCAGCTGACAATGGATATGTGGTCAGGCTCACTCCTCAGACCAAAACAGCATCTGCTGGTGACTCCCAACTCAAGCCTCAATCTCAAGCTCCTCTCCTCCTTCCTCTTCTCTACGTAGTGGTTGGCCACGAAGCCGACCACCCAACCGGGAAGGCGGTCACAAACCTAGGCTAACACCAGGACCCATTCACTGCTGGGTGGACAGGGGCTTGGGGCATTTCCTCAGATTTTTTTGGGGAAAAAAGTGAGTCTATAATAAGCTCGTAAAATACGGTAGGTACACAGCCCTCAGTTAAGTCCGCTCAGGGCCTACCATCCCACCCCTGGAGAGGTCACTGCCTAACGGGCGCTGTAGGCACACCACGACACACCAAAAAAAAAAAGAAAAAAAAAAAACAAAAAAAAAAAAAAAAAAAAAAAAAAAAACTGGACGAATAAGCATTTTTATAGGTTTATAATAGCAGGTTTCGCGATCCACGAGTTTTGGCGCTTGCCTCCGGAAGAAAGCTAAGCGCGGCAACCGTGAGGGTAGTGTAATATAAAAAGTAAATACTTTTTTTTTCAGTTACCGTATTTGCCGTGCGCATAAGACGCACCTTCCGCATAAGACGCACCCTATTTTACAAAGAGGTTTGAGAAGAAAAAAAAATATTGGTGTTTTTGAGGGAATTCTTTTTTTCTCGATAAATTATCAAGTTATTAAAAAAAAAAAAGATTTGTAGGGGAAAGCAAATGATTATAATTATGAGCATAGTACCTAAATACAATATTCACAGTGCGTGCATGTAATGAAAAATTATACTAGTTAAAATGTAAGCGATGACAGTGTAACCAAAATCGGTCATAAATCATATAGATTGCAGGATGCCCCCACGAATTGATATTCCTAATATTATCTCCCTATGCATATAGCTTAGATTTAATGTTGTAGGTATGCCTTTGTTGCTTTTCTGCGATGCGGTTAGACTTTGTGAAATTTTGCAGTATAGATTTGTTATATTTTTTGTAGTAGGCTTTCAAAAGTCCTAAGCCTCGTACCTGACACCATCGTGTAGCTTTCTTCATTATGATGTATTTTGACCCGCATTTCCCATGGCGCAATTGAATTAATAATGGAATTACTACGTAGTACCAGAAATCTACCGCTTACTACTTCGCCAGAAAAGTTAATTAGGTTAATCAGTTTAGGTGTTAGGTTTAGTAGGTGGGGTTTGGTTCAGTAACAGGGATGATATAGAGAAAAACGAAATGACCATAATATGGCAGTGCGAAGCGTAGCAAATGTGTGCGGGCGGACCTGGAGGGGTAGGTTTGCCTCCCCCACATACACACATGTAAACAAACATTGATTTCCGACAAATCGATAGCCAGATAATTCAAACACACATCAAAACTATTCAAGGAGGACTTAAGTTTCGCCTCAAAATCGTGGTTGTCCCCCATAACAAAGATTCACGAAGTTATTTAGATAACACTGGTAAGGTAACCATCTGTAAATAGCCTTTTTTGTTATTTGTTTGTAAATTGTTGAGGCCCGTTGGTCAGGATCCGACGATATTGGCACTTGTTACACCTATGAATCTATCACAGTCGCAAGGGTTGTTAGTCTTCTTCAGGAAGGTACAGGTGAAGGCTGATTCACACTCTGAATCACTGGCAGCGTCTTCAGTCAGCCGTGCTTGTTATTCACACTATTCGTCATGGTTACCGTACATTTTTGGTCAGTTCCTTTCCCCGTCACCCCTCTAGCAGACATGGTGCCTCAGAGGCTATGGTTTGAAGAAATTTGCTTTAAAGCACTTCTGTCGGATGAAGAAGATGAGTTGACATCTAAACGACATTGTTTTGGGTACATAAAGCCTTGAGAAAACGACAATTATCAGCGCGGCACAGTCTCATTACGTTAAAATATCTTCCCCAGAACCCGTTACGTGACAAAGCCGTTTAGTGGTAACACTCTATTTGTTTGAATGTAAAAACATTTCTAACGGGTATGATGAGACGGTTGCCCCCTGGTCACCACTTTCACCTGTGGTATTGTGTGTTCGGCTTGAGGCGGACGGTGTGGCGCCGTGAGGGGTCTTGGTTTTGGTGTACCGTGTGGAAGACTTTTGTCCCGTCTACAGGTACCATTGCAGCCTTTTTACAGTCAACTCTTTCATACAGTTCTTATCCGTAGAGGTACAGGGGTAGGATTGGAGGGGTCGAGGTGGTACACACGCCTATGCTGTCTCCTATCCCACTTGGGTCTTACCACTGTTGCGGCGCTAACACACCCAACGCACATACCACCTTCATCGACGTTAGGGCACCCCCCTGTCTGGGACCAGGATTAGATGCCCCGAGGTTGACCTATGCCTGACACCTGACTTGTCTCGGCCGACACAACTGCAACACCAGCCATGTAATTCAAGCGCCAAAGACACAGAGACACACACACCGCGCACCTCTTGTCCCACTTGTTACATGACTACGCTGTCAAATAAACAACAAGGGCCACGACACCCTTTCTCTATCCTTGTGTGTATAGACAGACTCCCCAAGATACACACCTCCCTCTCACCGCTCACGAGTAGATCCTTCAATAAAACTTTAACAACACTCTTTGTTTCACTATTCCATTTATCAACAATACTCATTTGTCCAGGCGAAAAGTCCAACACTATTTTCTCTGCCCTCCTTCTATCATCTCATTTCAACTGTTGGGGTCAACTTGTGTGCCCGAGATCGAATGCGGGTTAAGGCGATCTAATATGCGGGATGTTTGTCTTTCCATGGGTTCGTGGAGGAGTCTTAGCGGTAATGACCCATGGTTGGGTGTTTGCCGGGGGAGGGCGTCGCCGCGTGAAAGTATCCCTGTGAGCGGCAGACCTGAGATATCAGACTTTTTACAATGGAGAGCAGCAGAGGAGGATTGGATATGTTTTACATCTGACACGGCCATCTTGGCAGCACAATCTCTTCTTGTTGCCCCAGCTCTTATTTTCTCGTAAACTCCAACCTTTTCTTAGTATTATGCATTACTGTTGATAAACCGGCTACAAATGTGTGCTCAGTGAACTACTGCTCAACACAGATAACTCCAGACCCATTTAGTACTACACCAGCTTGTCTGTCATTCTCTGCCCCGAACCCCTCATGCGCTAATATGGCCGCATTCGACGCAGGGTGAACGTGCATTCCTTTTTAAGGAAAAAGTGGGTCTTAATGCGCTGGCAATACGAGTAATAATTGGCCATACACTTGCCCAACTATTTTGGCACCACCTGAATGTTACAGTGACCTGTGTTTTCCACTTTCAAGGAATTTCCTTATTTTAAAGACATTTAGGCCTGCGAAGGAAAATACAAGCATTTTATATTGTTAATCATGAATTATGTGAATACATGGTTTAAAATTTTGGTGTATTTAAAAATTGTTTACAAATGTTATTTAAATAAAATTTGATGTATGTATATTAGTATTTAAATACATTCGTAAAATGTATTTAGTATTTGGTATTTAGATAAATTTCTCCCAGGTATTTGGTATTTAGTATTTAAATACATTCAATGTATTTAGTGCCCAGCTCTGCTTGTTACCAATATCATAAGTCATCACTTCCTTTTGCAGAGCACTCCTCCCAGTTTACCTCCTTACAGTTAAAGTCACCCATCAAAATCAAGTCAGCACTTTTCTCCATTAGTTTCCCCAGTTGTCCGGTTGTGTCGTTCAACATTTCTTGATATTCATACCGTTTGATCATTTCCATGAGCAGCTCAGCAAAAGTTGCTCAAGATAATTCTGCTCACTGAGCGAAATCGTCCCCGTGTAATACTTCTTTAAGGGACATACTGTAGGGAAAATACAGCAGGTAAAACTACATTCAAGGTAAGCAAGCAGCAGAGGACTAATTAGGCTGATAACGGGACTGGGGTTGGGCGTGTCATCCCAACAACAACCACTGAATATGATGGCCACTGGTTCACCTCTCTGAGTTCAGTACACCTACCATTAGATACTCTATGTTATTACAGTAAAACCCTTATAACTCAGCACTGTATACCTCGGAATTTGATATAACTCGGCAAGGCAAAGACAAAGTTTTTTTTTTTTTAGGCCCTGGAGGCTCACTCAAGGGCTGTGATGGTTGGCCCTCACCCGTGGGGCGCAGGCAGGATTCTTATAGTGACGCCTGTAATTAGAGGCTCATGCCGCCCCCCTGTGTCCTCGCATGGCACTCGCAGTCGAAGGTAGATTATTAAGGACAGTGCACGTGGGTGTTCTTAGGCCACTTCAGGGTGCAGAAAGATTTCAAGGTGATTTATGGGTCTCCACTCGTGATCCGAACTCGGGTCCTTCGAGAACGCCACTCGTTGATGCTAACCACTCTGCTACCGCCTCCCCTAAGCTGTATCCTCTTGGTTTTCACTCGGCATATCATGCCCTCAATAACCTCTTGTTGTTGAACATGTAAACAGAAAGTCGGCAAAAATAATGTATCTCGGCATATTGAATGTTTATAAACTGCATCTCTTTGCTTACACTCGGCATACTCCTCAGTTCGCATAAAGTCCGTGTTTTTTGTCCTTTGACCTTTCCTGCAGGCTCAAGGCTCTTCAATTTCATTCCCTTCTGCTGAGAGAAACCCTTGCATGATGACTGACATCTTGAAATACGTACTGTATGAATGCAGTCCCCAAAACCGTAAAATAGGTTGGCAAAGTCAGCAAAGGTCGGGAACCAGCGTTAGGCTGGCAGCTGCTGAGCCGTGTTTAACTGTTTATGTCGTCCAAGCACTGTCTTGGATACAAATTTCGTTTTTTGTCAAAATTGAAAAGAAAAATGATTGGTTTTCTGCTTCAAAAAAAAACACAACAAGCTTGGTAGGAGCCGAAATAATAATCAATTGCAAAAAAACATTGCAACAATATCACAGAGTAGTCCAATAACACCATTTCAGCAAGTGTTATTGGATTGGTGATTCGTATCACAGACGGTGCTTGGATGCCAAAGCACAGCTCAGCCTAAAACGCGCTGGTCAACAACCTTTGCTTTATCTTTGCCACCTATTTATACGTGTTTTGGGATTACATCATACAGTACTGTATACAAGATGTCAAGCTCCATCATGCAAAGGGTGTCTCCAGCAGGAAGGGAATGAAATTGAAGAGCTGAGCCCTGCGAAAGGTGAAAGTGCTGGCAAAGGGATGGATGCAGGTGCGTGCATGCTTGCTATTTGTTGCTGAGTTTTATATCAAATCAGCACATTCTACTCCGTGTCCTGGTAAAGATGTAGTTTGTATGCTTTTACAGTACTGTATTTAAATTTATAATTAAAGTATTTATTTTTATTTTTACCCATATCAGGGAGGGACATTGCATCTCGGCACATTGAATAACTCGGCAGGGCAGAGCCCCTATCGTGCCGAGTTATAGTTTTTACTGCATGCCCGGCTCTCAGCTGTAAACAGAAGTGTTTTTTCTTGATTTTTCATTTCATATATTGCTTTTATAAAACTCTTTAAATTG
Organism: Chionoecetes opilio; assembly: GCA_016584305.1. Lineage (NCBI taxonomy): Eukaryota > Metazoa > Arthropoda > Malacostraca > Decapoda > Majidae > Chionoecetes > Chionoecetes opilio. The sequence continues at coordinate 811,115 of JACEEZ010022299.1, forward strand.
TGCCCGTGATGGCACCACAGGTCACCAGCACCGCCCGTGACGGGACCACAGTTCACCCAGCATGCCCGTGGCGGCACCACAGGTCACCCACCGCCCGTGACGGCTACCAACATGTCACCAGCAACGCCCAGCGCACCACAGGTCCCAGCACGACACGCCCGATACGCCCACAGGTCACCAGCACGAACAACCGGACGGCACCACAGGTCACCAGCACGCCCGTGACAGGTCGCACCACAGGTCACCAGCACGGGCCGAGAGGCACCACAGGTCACAGCATACCCATGACGGGCACCACAGGTCACCAGCACGCACCAGTGAACGGCACACAGGTCCACCGCACGCTCCGTGACGCACCAGGACCTCCCAGGACTCAGTGTGCTCAACCAAGACATACATTTTAAGACCACCATATGTGCTGTTTTACCCTAACCTTGTATAGCAGAGTGTCTACTTGAGGGTATCCCTTATACGGCGAGTAATAGCCCAAACCTACGTTTTTACTAGAAATTTTTGGGTCGTCTTATACACCGAGTGGTCTTATAATACGCAAGCAATATACGGTACATACCGCCATGAACTCTTCTTTCTTGGACCCCACCACACCCTGCAGGTTCTCAGGTGAGGCTGTGCCGAACGTTGTTACAATACCCACTGTCTGCTAGCTTACTTCTGCAGCCCTTCCTCAGTTCGGTGTATCAGTGCGCAGGCCGAGCTGGTATAATCACGAGGTCAATCAACACAACACACAGCGAAGGAGACACTGACTCATTTCTTTCTTGGTTTTACTAACAAGTCCACCCCACAAGCCAAGGCACAATGAGTACAATTAAACCTGTAATACGTCTCTGTACCCTCCAATCGCTTGAATATTGTCGCAAGCAAGAGACGTTACCACACCACAGTTCTCACCACCACCACCACATCCTAGTTCCCCCCCACCACACCACATCCGAGCAGTTCCCCCACCACCACTCGACTTTCCTTTTTATTACGGAGCGGTCGCCTGCCTGTCTCTCACAAACGTCAGGACCTCACCCCTCTTTGTGTTAAGAACAGGCACCCCCCTTTACGGCCTTCTGGCACCCCTTCCCCGCCCCAGACCACAGGTACCTAGAACACAAGTCTCTCCCGGGCCCACTCCCCGCTTCCATACACCCCCATCCCCCCCCTCGCATACAAGGTCCCCTCACCCCCCCGGCCACGTGCCAACCGACCCACTTCACGCAGCAGCACACCCGCCGCTCATACACCAGATACGCCTCCAGCCTCTCACACAGCCCCCAAACATGCCTCACCATCCACCACTACATGCATAACGCTACCATTTGTAACAATATTCAATCCGCCTTACTTATATGCCCACATCACCAAAAACTTCACAAAATAATGTTGTTAACCTCATTATAAAAGGCACGAAACCCTTTAATTATTATAAAAATATGTACATTCCAAACCTCTATATAACGGAACCCTCGATGAACGGCTTCGGCTATACGGACTCCATTTGCGATACTTTTATTTTTTATGATTTAATTTTTTAATTTTTTTTTATACATATTAGACCGCTTATCGCCGCTTGAATTGTCAATCATCTCATAATTGTATTATTTTCCCTCATTTACTTTGAAGCTTGTTTTAAGGAGTTTGATGTATCAACATATTAAGATATTAATATTATAAGGAGGAGCCTGTGTTGCTAGTGATTTAGGTGGTACACGATAGGTGTGTATTGTTTAAAATAGTGATTATTTGTTATGGCCTGGCCGCTCTACGTCTCCCTGTCCACCTCAACAAACACCCAAATCACCATTATCTAAGGTGACACGCAGTGCTACACTGACCTAAATCGTGACACGTGTATAGAACTCATCTTCACAACCATATAAATATAATAATGAGGAATTAGTCATGATATAAGCAATACCTTTAGAACCTTTAAATACCTTTTGGCTCGTAGTAATGTTGTTTACCCTGCAACTAGAGCTTGAAGCGTGACTAGCTACACTCTGGTATGTGCTTGTGATTATTTGCTCATTTATTTCACTGTGTAGGAGCGGACCGCAAATTCAGCATGTAGTGTCATCACTGTTTACCCACCTCCCAACATAGCCTAGACCAGTTTTGGGTTGTGTTTGTGATATTTCTCAATTTATTTCACAAATTTTTCCGTTTTTTTCATATATTTTTTCCACCCTTGGAAAAAGACCCTCGCTATAACGGACAATCGCTTACGGACCATCCCCCCCTTAGTCCGTTATAATCGATGTTTGACTGTACATATAAATGTATAACAACCACTCGTATATGAGTCATTCCGAGGTCCACAAACAATTAGAGAAATTAAAATTTCTGGCGGTGATGTATAAACTTTGCTCTCCTTAACCAAAACACCCTCATTGTTTTGTGAGGGTGGCAGTACTATATCACTAGGGGTGTCCCTTATTTGGCGATTTTCGAATTTCAACCGGACGGCTTCATATGATCCCTTTACTTTAAAAACTACGTGTTAAAGAATATTTTTGAAAAATATTTTACATTTTAGGCGTCCCGCAATGAGCCTAAATGTGACATATTCACAGGTAATTTTTACTACGGTTTCTTGTTATGATAATATCGCACTTTTCTTCCTAAAAATCTCTTAAAAATACTCATGTGTCCTTCCAAGACCACTGTTGGAATGAGACTGACTGCTGCTGCAAGAGGCTTGGCGAGAGCCGTTCCACAAAACTTACCACCTCGGCAGATTGACGTCAACTAACGTCACCTATCGTCTGCTAGTGTTGAGTATCATTTACCGCCGGGCTGTCACACGTATCACAAGCTTTTTTTTCAGTCCTGAAAAAAATGATCACACACCATGGCGAATTTCAATCAAAAATGATTTTACTTATACTCTCGCATACAAGCTAAAGTTCTACGGTACCCAAATAACATGGGAAAGGGCATCAGAAAGACATTTCGGACCATCACCAGCGCTTAATGAAAAATCGGTAGATTTTACCACCACCTACTGGTAAAAAATGCATTTTTATTATTGTGTATTCTTTGGGGGAAAAATTTTTCTGGCAATTTCTGCTAGTGTTGATTAATCGTCCTGCTATTGACACTGGGGAAACATTTTTGCAAGAAAAAAAATTTGTTGAGTTAGATTTTGAAACTTATTTAGACTAAAATTGGAAGCTGAGTACATGCCAAATCTGTATTCAGTTTTTTTTCTAGCACGTCAAGTTTTTCTCCACACTTACCCTCCAGATAGCAAATTCACTTGTGAGCTGTAGTAAACTTGCCAGCTGTTAGCGATTTGACTTCATCGAGAGCTATGTGGCAACCTTGTTTTTTGCAGTACAATTGAGACAGTGCGGTGAGAGGTGTGTGCACTCCCTAATAGGTTCGTACACTATCAATTTATCTGCAACGAAAGCTAGGATGTAGGAATTAGGAGGATTTTGTTATGGCTTTTCTCTTACCTTGTAACAACATACCCATTGTAATTTCTATTTTCGTTTATTCTGTTTTTGTTTGTTTTTCAAGCTTGTAACTATGCCAGCGTAGTGTTTTATTTACTTGGTATATTTGTCTTTTGTTCAGATCATGTCTGCTCCTCTACGTCTCGTCCCGTAAATGCCTAAACAACCCTGGACTCTTCGCTATATATGTGTAGTTCACCATTCCAAGTCAGATGGGAAAGCATCACGTATTTGTCAAACAAGCATATTTCGCATATTTTAAAGTGAAACTCGGTGTCAAGACAAGCTATGGGCCCCTCACAAAGTGTGCAAGCAGTGTGTCGAGTAGATTCGAATGTGGACCAAAGGAACATACGATGAAAAGTTGGGCATTTTGGTATCCCCATGTGTTTGCGAGAGCAAAAGATCATTCCACAGACTGTTTACTTTTGTTTAGTGAAAACATCAGGATTTAACAAAAAAATAAAAGTAAAAAGATATCCTAATCTACTGTCAAGCTATAAGACCAATGCCTCATTCAGCTGAAATTCCAGTGCCAGTTTCGAACAACTACCTCCTCTAGAAGATCTGAGTGGATGTTGAAAGACGCAGTTGACAGCAATGATGCAGATATTGACATTCACGAGGATTCAGTTTCTTAAGGGGATTTTGATCCGCACCCGAGTTGAATGATTTAGCACGTGATTTGGCCTATCCAAAAGCTTCAGAAATACTAGCATCAAGACTGAAACGAGAAAAACATAACTTGAACAAGATTTTAAGGTATCATACTTTTGAACCAGAGAAAGTACATTTCTGCAGTACTTTCGAAGTGCCTAGCGGTTTTGGGTTTGCATAACCCTCCTGGTTTACCTAAGGAATATAGGGCTTTCATCTACAATCCAATGATGGCGATTGTTTTTGCTAGGCTCAAAGCGGAGCTTGAGTGTTCCTTCTACACAATGGCAATTTGTTTGGCGCATTCCCTATTGGGCATTCGGTCCTGTCTTCGTGAAGAATATTGAGATGTAAAGAGAGTCATTGATTTATTGCAATATGACAACCCAATTGATCATCTGTGTTGACCTTAAAATGGTGTCCTTCCTTCTTGTCAACAACGTGGATACACAAAGTATCCCTGCTTTCTCTGTTGTGGGATAGCAGAGCTCGAGAGAAGCATTGGGTCAGACGATTGGCCCCGAAATCTATCTTAAACCTGGAGATCCTAACATTGTACATGAGCACTTGTTGACAGAATAAAATAATATTCCCACCTCTGCACATAAAACTAGGTCTCATGAACCATTTGTAAACAGCATTGTCACTGATGGCGACTGTTTGAAGTACATCATCTTGGCATTTCCTGGACTGTCATTGAAAAAATCAAGGCTTGTGTTTTGATGGTCCAAAAATGCGACAGCTCATCAAAGATGACATTTCACGGTACTATGTCAGACATTGAAAAGAATGCTTGGCTTATCATTCAAAGTACGTCGTCAAGAACTTTCCTTGGAATAACGTGGCAAGTATTACCCAAAATTGTTTCAGAAACCTATTGGCGAGCTACAAAAAAGCGCTTGGTTGCAACATGAGTATTAAAGTACATTTTTTTGCATAGCCATCTTGCCACTTTCCGGAAAATCTTGGTGCTGCTAGCGACGAGCAAGGTGAACGATTTTCACCAAGATTTGAAGGTTATGGAAGAACGTTACCAGGTAAGGGATGTGCATGATGGCTGACTATTGTTGAGCACAAACGCGATAGTCCTCAAGTGAACACTCCAGACAAATCTACAACGTTATTTTACCTTAACCTTCACACAAGTATAGCGCTTTATCCTATTCCTAAAAACATTGATAATGTTAAATAAACATTCTATTCATGCCTAATTTCTTTCATTTTTCCTTGTATGTTTAACATTTGCAACTTTTATAAATAAGCACTGTTCCTGTTATGTACAGTATTTTCATATTTTTTAAGAAACACAATCCTACAATCAAAAAACTTGACGTGATAAGAAAAACTGAGATCAGTTGTTGATTCAGCACCAAAAATTACGTTATAACAAGTGTCAGACTAACGCAAACAAAAATTTGTTCCTCAGTGAATTTATTGATGCAGCATTTACCACCGGCTGTCACAGTTCACAAGTCTTTTCAATCCCGCAGTATTCGACCCAATGCTAATTCATCAAAACTATCTGTAGGTAAAAAATCGTATATTTTACTAGAAAATCTAATCTTTTTTTTCTAGAAATTTCTTTAAAAAATCAGGGTGCGTCTTCAAGATGCAGCGTCTTATAAGCATCAAATCGGTAAATACCAAATACTAAATCTTTGTATGAATGTGTTAAATACTAAATACTAAATACATCAATATGTATTTAAATACATTTTAAATACACACACACAAATTTTAGAACATTCTTAGAAATGTCCGGAAAAAACTGGAATTTCCGTAGATTTTGCGTTTCCTTAGAAATTTCCTTCTCAGGCCTAAATTTCCTAAAATAAGGAAATTTCCTTTGAAAGTGGGAAACACTGGTTCACTGTTAACATCAGGGTTGCCAGAATAGTTTGGCGTTTTATGAACCAAATAAGCTGATAAAAAAGATAATTAAAATTTTTTATATTATGAGTATTTAAATACAATGTATTTAAATACTGTATTTTAAATAGGAAAACCACTGTATTTATAAATACAGTTCTCAATACAAAAACTTATTTAAATTTGTATTAAATACTGCCCATTTCTGCCAACAGAAGTTGAGGCCTTGCCAAACCCTCGCTCATGCCACAGTTGTTTCAGGGTCACAACTGCTCGGCTTATAACCCTTACCCTCATTGCTAGGTGAACCCAAGGTGAACAGCGGTTTTTTTTAGCGTGGCAGGAGCACGCCCTAATTATCACAAAAAGGCAACTGGGATTTTGAAACCTTTTTCCTCATGGACCTCATATTTGTAGCCTAGTCTACAATCACTCTACCACCTGTAATATTATAGCAGTAAATACTACCCACATAATCAAAATTGAATCTTTCAATTAATAATTTGCCTCCTTATATCACAATTAGATTCTGCCATAGAATATTGCAATGACAAATGGCAAAGCAAACAGGACATGATTATCCTTTCCAATGCTGAAACTTACTGCCCCCCTGCAAAAGCAGCCTGGAGGGAGTCTATCCAGTATGTGGTTGCCACCATTCTTTCAATGTCCACAGTAACATAGAGTGGATGGTCACCAACACAGATTTAGCTGTCAGGAGCCGCCTGCAATCAAAGCATAATCCTACAGAGTTCCATGTATCAGTGTACTGTCAACTTTTTATCTTCGATACAACGGCATAGGTGTTAGATATTTGAAAACTCAATGATTGGGCTGCTGTTGATAGTTTGATGGATATAATTTTGCTATGTGTAAGTGTTTCAGGAACAGAAATCTCCATCGACACGGTTTCCAAGGTCATAAACAAAAATGTAACTTCCAATGTGTACATATGAATGCAAATTTGCCTTTACTGTGGCAATACAAATTGTAGGGATGTGGGCAGGACTGTGTGGACTGTAATAACGTACTGTATCTTTGGATACACAGGAGAAAGGGAGCATCTGACCTTAACCTGCAATACGCTATTTCCCTCACAGGTTATTCTCAGTTTATAGTTGCCTAATCATTCATCTTGCATTAGAATCATTAAAAATTTCATGCACTTCCACAAGACTATTTTTGGTAATAATAATAATAATAATAATATAATAATAATCATAATAATAATAAGAATATAATACTAATAATAATAATAATAAAAATAATATATAATAATAATAATAAATAATAATAATAATAATAATAATAATAATCTAATACTAATAATTAACGGTTATTAATACATTCACATATAGGCAGCCAGTGGCTGAAAGGTCACGTACATTATAAATTAAGTTTAAAATAGTAAAAGAACACCATCCTGAGGTAAAATGTTACTAAAATAAGCGGGTAAAAGAAATCTATTCTCCATAACAAGTACACACAACCCTCGTTTTCCCGGACACTCCATTCCTGGATCTCGGATTTGGCGGACAAAATCTGAGGTCCGGGATATGTTCCAAGTCCCGGGGGAAAAAATGCCTGGTCTCAGTCCGTAAATTGACAAAGTTGTCCTGGCAGTCCCGAGCGTCCTCCTGTCACCCCTGGTCAGTGTCTCGCCTCCCGCCAGTGCAGCATGGCTCAGCGGACCTCGTATTGTTTACATTTGGGCCACGACCTCACGGTTCACCTGCACCGCCTCCGTTATCCCCTGCCCCCCCACTGCCCTCATGCAGACGATCTCTGAGACCTATTGGAACACTTCTGCTGCCCCCGTTATTCCCCTGACCCCCACTGCCCCTGGTGAAGGAACGTCTCTTGAGACTATTGAACACTTTCTGCCGCCTCCGCGCCAGGAGGCAGCATGCTCAGCGGACGTAAACAGTCCCGCGGCGGGGTAGTTTGATCTGGCGGTTGCCGGACGTAAATACTATATGTAGGATAAAACGTCCAGGAGTGGTAATGGCCTCGGACTGTTCGATTCCGGACTTGTTGCGGTTCCCGGACCAGTCCTCCCCCATATGATTATCGGGAAAACGAGGGTTGTGTGTATTAGAATAAATGACCTAGCGTAACAGGACTAGGTAAAGGACTAATGGTCATATGAGCTTGACTAGAGTAGGGACAGCGCTGTGGTTATAACCATTCAGTGCGGGCTCTGATGTGCACGAGGCTTGTACAGTGCGTAGGGGCTCGGCAATGGCTGGCGTTGCAGCGAGGGGCAACGGTTCGCGGGTGGCGCAGGTTATTAAGTAGATTGAGGCCAAACTGCCTGAGGTTTGAAATGGGGAACTGGGCAGCGACGGTGGTGAGTCCAGGGTGGCGAGTGCCGCGTCCTAGGTGGTGAGGAGGCTCCAAATATCTGACTGCCCATTTCTGGATCTTTTTTCCAGGCCGACCAAGCTGTTCCCAAGTGTATTACCTAGTAGTGTTTAACAGGGCCGTGAGCTAACACTCATGTGGTCCCGTCTCCGTATCTAACATTTATCCAGTCTTTCTTTCAACTTTTGTGCACATTCTTGCCGCTATCACCTCCTCATTTAGTCCATTCCAAACTTCTACATTCTATAGGGAACTGTACTGTTAAGCCATATGGTATGGTATGATAGGTATGTGTGTGGCACATTGTATTCCGTCCCCAGTTGCATTACCTGATGGATCAGCGAGTGTTGAGAAACCGGTAGCTTTGTTGAGAGTCACTTATTTTTTTCCCATCTCCAATTAATTAGCTGAGTACCATAATAGCTGTTTATATAGATATGTTATATTACAGTTTATACTATGGTAGAAACTTACTTACTTATTACTATACACACTTAGTCAGGGCAGAGGTAATGTATATTAAGTACCTAGTAAGCACCTGCAGGTCTAGGCAGAGCAGCGGGACACCCACCACCGGGCAGTTGCATGGATAGAAGTGTCGTGTCAGGGTGGATGTGTTAATTTGTCGTGTGCGTACTTGGGACTCCAATACATAACTGAGTGCACCGTGTATATAGATTCCTGACATTGTGTAATATACAAGCCTAACATTGCCTGGTGTATCTCTCCATATCCTCACGAAAACCACATACATGGTAACCTTGGCTAACGAGTCTTGATACAAATCCAGCACATTTACCGTTCCTGGTTGTATTTTTTAGCTTTTACAGTATGTTTTTTAATTATAATTATTATTTTTTTTTATTTTTTTACCCATACCCGGGGACTTTGCAAAACCCGGGCACATTAAATAACCGGCAAGGGCCAGACCCCCTATCGTCCCCGATTTAAGGGTTTTTACTGCATGCCTGCCCCAGCTGTAAACAGAAGTGTTTTTTTTTGATTTTTCTTCATAATTGCTTTTATAAAACTTTTTAAAATTGTCCCTGATGGCCCCCCACAGGTCACCACCCCCCGTGACGGGACCACAGGTCACCGCATGCCCGTGGCGGACCCAGGTACCAGCACGCCCGTGCGGCCCCCACAGGTCACCAGCACGCCGAGACGGCACCACAGGTCACCAGCACCCCGAGGGGCACCACAGGTCCCAGCAACGCCCGTGACGGCCCCACAGGTCCCAGCACGCCCGTGACGGCCCCCGGTCACCAGCACCCCCGAGAGGCACCACAGGTCACAGCATACCCTGACGGCCCAAAGGGTCACCAGAACGCCCGTGACGGCACCACAGGCACCAGCACGCCCGTGAGGGCACCAGGACCCCCCCAGGATCAGTGGCTCACCAAGACTACTTTTTAAAGACTACCAATGTGCTGTTTTACCAAACCCCTGTATGCAGAGGGTCTCCCTTTGGGAGGGAGTTTTATAGGGCGAGTATCCCCAAAAACCTACTTTTTTTACTAAAATTTTTTGGGGGTTTATACACCGAGGGGGGTCTTATACGCGCCATATACGGAAATACCGCCAGAATTTTTATTTTTTAATTTTTTTGTGGATCTTGAGATTGTTCATATCGGGGTTTGTTCATAAAATTCTTTTGTACATATTCTTATAATTCATTTAAGTTGGGTTTTGTGCCTTATAATGAGGTTACAAATTTTTGTAATTTTGTTGATGTTAAATATAGTCAAGGGGTGAATATTTTTCGGTTTAATTTTCTTTTATCTATAGTTCTATTTAAATACCCCAGTGGTCACCCAAAACTATTAAAAAAAATAGAAGCCCCGAGTTTCCCAGACAAAAACCCAGACTGCATTTTTGTAATTTTTAACGCAGATAAATCTGCTAATTTGACTTTACGCTTTATTTTTATGACTTTACGGTGGTGTGAGTTCATATAAGGAATAATATTAATAGAGTTCCTTAGTCGTGCAGATTGTCATTTACCCTATATATAACAGATTCTTGCAATGGTTATAATGGTTGGTAATTGTGAAATATAAGCAGTTTTATGCATATAATATGTAAATAAAAATACATTAGACATACATTAACTCTTATTTGTTTCTCAGATAGTGAATAGTTCCTGCATATATGAGTTAAGAGACAAAACATAACCTTCTGTGCCCAATTTGTTCCTTTGCGCCTGTAGTCTCTGTCGATGGGAACGTAATCTCTTTGACGAATATCTTGATTTGTTGTTTTCATACCTTTGCTGGTGACCACTGGGAGTATTCAAATACACACAACCCTCGTTTTCCCGAACCTCCATTTCCCGGATATCGGATTTGCCGGACAAAATCCGAGGTCTGGGGATATGTCAGAGTCCTGCACAAATGCCTGGTCCAGTCCGTAAATCGACGAAGTTGTCTGCCGGTCCGAGCGTCTCCTGTCACCCCTGGTCAGTGTCCACGCCTCCCGCCAGGTGGCAGCATTCTCAGCGGTCGTATTGTTTACATTTGGGCACACGACACTTACGGTTAAACTGCACCGCCTCCGTTAGTCCCCTGACCCCCAAATGCCCCTGGTGCAGGAAACGTCTCTGAGACTATTGAACCCTTTCTGCTGCCTGCCGCCAGGTGCAGGATGCCTCAGCGGGGCGTTTGTTTTACATTTGGGCACACAACACTCACGGTTCACCTGCACCGCCTCCGTCAGTCCCCTGACCTCCACTGCCCCTGGTGCAGGAACGTCTCTGAGACTATTTTAACACTTTCTGTTGCAGTGTCCGTGCTTCCACTCCCACCGTGTAGTGCTACGCTCTCAACTCCTCGCCCTGAACGTCGCCACTTGTGACCTGCCCACCCTGCTGGCGGCGACTGGCATCCACCCCCCCCGGCAACCCCTGTCACCCCCAAACCTGTCCCTTTCCCCCGGGTAAACTACAGCGCTTGTGATAGCACATAGGACATCACCAGGGCTCATAGGTTCCCCCAAAGGGGGTCCTCGCAGCCCAAAAAAAAAAAACAAAGGACGTAAAAGTCCGCGGCAGGGTAGTGATTTGGCGGTTGCCGGAAGTAAATACTTAGAGAGGAAAAGCGGGGTGGGAAAGGCCTCGGGACTGTTGCGATTCCCGGCCAGTGCTCCCCCTTTTAGTCCGGGAAAAAACGAAGGTTGTGTGTAATAGTTAGATCAAAAAAATACATGCAGGGGTAAAACCGGAATATATTCATCCTTGACGTATATGGCCACATCAACAAAAACTTCACAGGTACCTGGGTCCTGGGGGGGGTCCAAAAGGGGACGTAAGGGGGGGGTCCTGCTCTTAACAAAAAGAGGGGTGAGGTTTTGGACGTTGTGAGAGCAGGGGGGGCCCCCCTTCCGTAGAAAGGATCCTGGGGTGTGGTGGTGTTGGGGGAACTGTGTATGTGGTGGTGGTGGGGGAACTGTGGATTGGGGGTGGTGGGGGGAATTTGTGGTGGGTAACATCTCTTGCCTTGCAACAATCTTCAAGCGATTGGAGGTAGATACGTATTACGGGTTAAATTTATTTTTGTGCTTGTGCTTGTAGCTTTGTTAGTAAACCAAAAAAAAATGTCTCGGGTTTTTCCTTCGCCTGTGTGTTGTGTTGATTGACCTCGTGTTACCAGCTCGCCTCGCCCTAACACCGAAAAAGAGGGAAAGGGCTGCAGAAGTAAGTCTACAGCAGTGGGTTTGTAACAACGTCCTTGCACCCTCACCGAACACTGCAGGGGTGGTGGGGTCCAAGAAGAAGAGCGTAACAATTGGTGTCTTGAAGTGGATTAAATGCCTCCACTACACCACAGGTGTTGCCGCTCGGCCCCTAACAGAGGCTCCTACTGCAGAAGAGTTACCTCGACCTCCCCGCAGGCCCAACCTGCGGCTATACCTCCTCGCTGGCCCAACGCCTAGCGAATATCCACCCCCCCTTAACCTCTGCCGGCACACCGCACTCCGTGCGTAACCACCACCACCAGCATTACAACCATCACCACCTCCCTTCACCACTACCTCTACCACACAACAGTGCCACCACCAGCTTTGGAGGTAGACGACGTACGGATATACATGTACTCTAATTGTTACGCTCTTCTTCTTGGACCCCACCACACCCTGCAGGTGTCTCAGGTGAGGCTGTGCAAGAGACGTTGTTACAATACCCACTGCTGCTAGACTTACTTCTGCAGCCCTTCCTCAGTTCGGTGTATCAGGGCGAGGCGAGCTGGTATATCACGAGGTCAATCAACACAACACACAGGCGAAGGAGACACTGACTCATTTCTTGGTTTACTAACAAAGCCACAAGCACAAGCACAATGAGTACAATTAACCTGTAATACGTCATCTACCTCCAATCGCTTGAAGATTGTCGCAAGGCAAGAGACGTTACCACACCACAGTTCTCCCACCACCACCACATCCATAGTTCCCCCACCACCACCACATCCACAGTTCCCCCACCACCACGCGACTCCTTTTTACGGAGAGGCGCCTGCCTGTCTCTCACAACGTCCGAGACCTCACCCCTCTTTGTGTTAAGGAAACAGGGCACCCACCTTTACTCCTTCTGGCACCCCTCCCCGCCCCGCCCCAGGTACCTGAACAAAGTCCCCCGGGGCCCCACTCCCCCTCCATCCCCCACACCCCCCCCCTCCCATAAAAGGTCCCTCACCACCCCCAGGGTTTTTGCCACCGGCCCACTTCACCGCGCCACCCCGCTCATACCACAGATACCCTCCAGCCTCTCACACAGCCCCCAACTGCCTCCACCTCACCAAACATGCAAAACCCCCAGGTGTAACAATATTCATCCCTTGACGTTATCCCCACATCAAAAAAACTTCAAAAAATAGTTGTTACCCATTTTAAGGCACGAAACCAACTTTAAATAAATTTATAAAATATGTACAGTCAAACCTCGATAAACGGACCTCGTGTCCCGGACTTCGGTTACTGTAAGGGCTCCATTTCATACTTTTATTTTTATGTTTTAATTTTTTATTTTTTTTTTTATAATTTAGACCGTTTGCCGCTTAAATTTGTAACTAACAAAATTTATTATTTTTCATTTTACTTTGGAATGCTTGGGGGTTTTAAGGGAGTTTTGATGTACCCAATTTTAAATATAATTTTTAAAAGGGAAGGACCCCTGTGTTGCTAGTGATTTAGTGGTCCCGTGAAGGTGTTATTGTTTAAAATAGGATTATTGTGTTAGGGCCTGGCCGCTGCTACTCTCCCTGTACCCAACACCCTAAATCCCATTACTAAGGTGACCGCGTCCCTACACTGCCCCTAAATAGTGACCGTGTATGAACTGCATTTCACAACCAATAATATATATAAAATGAGCATTAGTCTGAAAATAAGCAATACCTTTAGAACCTTTAAATACCTTTTGGCTCGTAGTAATTTTTTTACCCTGCACAGAGCTGAGTTTTGACTAGCTACACGGTCTGGTTGTGCTTGTGATATTTTATTTATTTTACGGTGTAGGGGCGGACCAAATTCAGATGTATGTCAGTCCTGTTTACCTCCCAAAAAAGCTACACAGTTTTTTTTGTGTTTGTGATTTTTCTCATTTTTTTTCACAATTTTTCCGTTTTTTTTTTATATATTTTTCCCCTGGAAAAAAAACCCTCGCTATAACGGAAACGGCTTTAAGGACCACTCCCCCCCCCCTTTTGTCCGTTATATCGAGGTTTGACTTTAAAATAATGTTTGAAAAACCACTCTAAGAGCAATTCCCCAGGTCCCCAAAACAAATTAGGGAAAAAAAATTCTGGCGGTATTAGTATTTTTTCCTTAACCAAAACACCCTCCCTTTTTTGTGAGGGTGGGCAGTAATATATGACTTTGGGTGTTTCCCTTTTTTGGCGATTTTCGGGAAATTTTAAAAACCGGGGAAGGCAGTCATAATGATCCATTTACTTTAAAAACGACGTGTAAAATATTTTTGAAAAATATTTACATTTAGGCGTCGCGCAATGAGCCTAAAATGTGACATATTTCACAGTAATTTTACTACGGTTCTTGGTTTATGATAATAATCGCACTTTTCTTCCTAAAAAATACTCTTAAAAATACTCATGTGTCTTCCAAGACCACTGTTGGAATGAGACTGCTGCCAAGACTGGCGAGAGCCGTTCCACGACAACTTCCACCTCGGCAGATTGACGTCAACAACGTCACCTATCGTCTGCTAGTGTTGACGTATCATTTACCGCCGGGCTGTCACACGTATCACAAGCTTTTTTCAGTCCTGAAAATGATCACCCATGGCGAATTCATCAAAATGATTTACTTATACTATCGCATACAAGCTAAAAGTTCTACGGTACGCCAAATAACATGGGAACAGGGCATCAGAAAGACATTTCGGACCATCACCAGCACTTAATGAGAAAATCGGTAGATTTTACCACCACCTACTGGTAAAAAATCAGTTTTTATTATTTTATTCTTTGAAAATTTTTTTCTGCAATGTCTGCTAGTGTTGATTAATCGTCTGCTATTACACTGGGGAACAATTTGAAAGAAAACAAATTGTTGAGTTAGATTTTTGAGCTTATTTAGACTAAAATTGGCATGCTGATTCCAAATCTGTAGTCAGTTTTTTTCTAGCACGTCAAGTTTTTTCTCCACAGCTTACCCTCCAGATAAGCAAAATTCCACTTGTGAGCTGTAGTAAAACTTGCCAGCTGATTACGATTTGACTCATCGAGAGCTATGTGGCAACTTGTTTGTGCAGTTACAATTGAGACAGTGCGGTGAGAGGTGTGTGCATCTCCCAATAGGTCAGTACTATCAATATCTGCAACAGAAAGCTAGGATAGTGGGAAAATTAGGAGGATTTGTTATGGCTTTTCTCTTAACCTGAAACCAACCCATACCATTGTAATTTTCTATTTCGTTTATGCGTTTTTGTTTTGTTTTCAAAGCTTGTAACTATTCCAGCTTAGTGTTTTATTTACATGGGTATATATTTCTTTGTTTCAGATCATGTCTGCTCCTGCTACGTCTCGTCGTAAATGCCTAAAAAACCCCTTGACTCCTTCTGCTATATATGTGGTAGTTTCACCATTCCCAAGTCAGAGGGCAAGCATCAGGTATTTGTCAAACAAGCATATTTCGCATATTTTAAAGTGAAACTCGGTGATCAAGACAAGCTATGGGCCCCTCACAAGTGTGCAAGCAGTGTGTCGAGAGATTACGAATGTGGACCAAAGGAACACGTTGAAAAGTTGGCATTTGGTATCCCCATGGTTTGGCGAGAGCAAAAAGATCATTCCCACAGACTGTTACTTTTGTTTAGAAAAAAACATCAGGATTTAACAAGAAAAATAAAAGTAAAATAGATATCCTAATCTACCGTCAGTATAAGACCAATGCCTCATTCAGCTGAAATTCCAGTGCCAGTTTTCAAAACAACTACCTCCTCTAGAAGATCTGAGTGATGTTGAAGAACGCAGTGACAGCAATGATGCAGATTTTGACATTCACGAGGATTCAGTCGTAGGGTTTTGATCAGCACGAGTTGAATGATTTAGCACGTGATTTGGGCCTATCCAAAAAAGCTTCAGAAATACTACATCAAGACTGAAGGGAGAAAAACATACTTGAACAAGGAGTGAAGGTATCATACTTTTGAACCAGAGAAAGTACATTTCTGCATTTACTTTGAAGTGCCAGCGGTTTTGTGTTTTGCCATAACATTCCGGTTTACTGAAGGAATTAGGGCTTTCAATCTACAATCCCAAATGAAGGCGATTGTTTATTGATAGCTCAAAGCGGAGCTTGAAGTGTGTCCTTCTACACAAAGGCAATTTGTTTGGCGCAGTCCCTATTGGGCATTCGGTCTGTCTTCGTGAAGAATATGGAGATGTAAAGAGAGTCATTGAGTTATGCAATATGACAACACAATTGGATCATCTGTGGTTGACCTTAAAATGGTGTCCTCCTTCTTGGTCAACAACGTGGTACACAAAGTATCCCTGCTTTCTCTGTATGTGGGATAGCAGAGCTCGAGAGAAGCATTGGGTTTAGACGAATTGGCCTCCGAAATCTGATCTTAAACCTGGAGATCCTAACATTGTACATGAGCCACTTGTTGACAGGAAGAAAATAATATTCCCACCTCTGCACATAAAATAGGTCTCATGAAACAATTTGTAAAAACATTGTCAACTGATGGCGACTGTTTGAAGTAATCATCTTGGGATCCTGGGCTGTCAATTGAAAAAATCAAGGCCGGTGTGTTGGATGGTCCACAAATTCGACAGCTCATCAAAGATGAAAATTTCAACGGGACTATGTCAGACCTTAAAAGAATGCTTGGCTATCATTCAAAGACGTCGTCAAGAAATTTCTTGGAAAACACGTGCAAGTAATACACAGAAATTGTTCAGAAACTATGGAGAGCTACAAAGCGCTTGGTTTCAACATGAGTATTAAAGTACATTTTTGCATAGCCATCTTGCCAACTTTCCGGAAAATCTTGGTGCTGCTAGCGACGAGCCCAAGTGAACGATTTCACCCAAAATTTGAAGGTTATGGAAGAACGTTTCCAGGGTAGATGGGGTGTGCATATGATGGCTGAATTGTTGGAGCATCAAACGCGATAGGTCCTCAAGTTGAACACTCCAGACAAAGCTAAAAAACGTAAATTTTTACTTAAACCCCACACAATTATAGCCTTATCCTTTCTAAAAACATGATAATGTTAAATAAACATTCTATTCATGCCTATTTCTTTCATTTTTCATTGTATGTTTAAAATTTGCAATTTTTATAAAAAAAGCACTGTTACTTTATGTACAGGGATTTTTCATATTTTTAAGAAAAAGAAAATCCTACAATTCAAAAACTTGACGTGATAGAGAAAAACTGAGATCAGTTTTGGATTCAGCACCCAAAAATTACTTAATAACAAGTGTCAGACCTAACTCAACAAAAATTTGTTCCTCAGTGAATTTATTGATGCAGCATTTACCACCAGGCTGTCACATGTATCACAAGCTCTTTTCAATCCCGAAAGTTATCACCCATGCGAATTCATCAAAACTATCTGTAGGTAAAAAATCTGTAGATTTTACTAGAAAATCTATCTTTTTTTTTCTTAGAAATTTCTTTAAAAAATCAGGGTGCGTCTTCCAAGATGCAGCGTCTTATAAGCCGCAAAATACGGTAAATACCAAATACTAAATACATTTTATGAATGTATTTAAATACTAAATACTAAATACATCAATTGTATTTAAATACATTTTAAATACACACAAATTTTAGAAATTCTAGAAATGTCCGAAAAAAACTGGATTTCCTTAGATTTTGCGTTTCCTTAGAAATTTCCTTCTCAGGCCTAAATTTCCTTAAAATAAGGAAATTTCCTTGAAAGTGGAAACACTGGTTCACTGTAACATCAGGGTTGCCAGATAGTTTGGCGGGTTTATGACCAAATTAGCTGATAAAAAAGTATAAAAAATTTTATATTATGAGTATTTAAATACAATGTATTTAAATACTGTATTTAAATAAGTGAAAACCAATGTATTTATAAATACAGTTCTCAATACAAAAATGTATTTAAATGTGTATTTAAATACTGCCCAGTTCTGCCAACAGGAGTGAGGAATTGCAACCCTCGTCTCATGCCACAGTTTCAGGGTCACAACTGCTCGGCTTATAACCCTTACCCTCATTGCTAGGTGAACACCAAGGTGAACAGCGGTTTTAGCGTGGAAGGAGACAAGCCCTAATTATCACAAAAAAGGCAACTGGGGATTTGAACCTTTGTCCTCATGGACCTCATATTTGTGAGCCTAGTCTACAATCGACTATACCACTCTGTAACTATTATAGCAGTAAATACTACCACATAATCAAAATTGAATCTTTCAATTATAATTTTGCCTCCTTATATCACAATTTAGATCTGCCATAGAATATTGCAATGACAAAGGCAAAGAAAACAAGGACATGATTATCCTTTACAATGCTGAAACTTACTTGCACCCCTGCAAAAGCAGCCTGGAGGGAGTCTATCCAAGTAGTGTGTGTGCCACCATTCTTCATGTCCACATTAACATAGAGTGGATGGTCACCAACACCAGAATTACAGTCAGGCCGCCTGCAATCAAAGCCATAATCATACAGAGTTCACATGTATCAGTGTAATGTCAACTTTTTATCTTCGAATTACAACAGGCATAGGTGTTAGATATTTGGAAAACTCAATGATGGGCTGCTGTGTGATAGTTTGATGGAATATAATTTTGCTATGTGTAAAGTGTTTCAGGAACAGAAATCTCCATCACAGGTTTCCAAGGTCATAAACAAAAATGTAACTTCATGTGTACATATGAATGCAAATTTGCCTTTACTGTGGGTAATACAAATTGTAGGGATGTGGCAGGACTGTGTGGACTGTAATAACGTACTGTTCTTGGGATACACAGGAGAAGAGGGAGCAATCTGACCTTAACCTGCAATACGCTATTCCCTCACAGTATTCTCAGTTTATAGTTGCCTATCATTCATCTGCATTGAATCATTAAATTTCATGCACTTCATACAGAGACTATTTGTGGGTAATAATAATAATAATAATAATAATAATAATAATAATAATAATAATAATAATAATAAAAATAATAATAATAATAATAATAATAATAATAATAATAATAATAATAATAATAATCTAATACTAATAATTAACGGTTTATTAATACATTCACATAATAGGCAGCCAGTGGCTGAAAATGTATGTACATTATAAATGAAAGTTTAAAATAGTAAAAGAAACACCAATCCTGAGGTAAAATGTTACATAAAATAGCGGGTAAAAAGAAATATATTCTCAATAAACAAGGTACACACAACCCTCGTTTTCCCGGACCTCCATTTCCTGGATATCGGATTTGGCGGACAAAATCTGAGGTCCGGGGATATGTCAGAGTCCCGGACAAATGCCTGGTCCAGTCCGTAAATTGACAAAGTTGTCTGGCAGTCCGAGCGTCTCCTGTCACCCCTGGTCAGTGTCTGCGCCTCCCGCCAGGTGGCAGCATGCTCAGCGGTCGTATTGTTTACATTTGGGCACACGACACTCACGGTTCACCTGCACCGCCTCCGTTAGTCCCCTGACCCCCACTGCCCTCATGCAGGAACGTCTCTGAGACTATTGAACACTTTCTGCTGCCTCCGTTAGTCCCCTGACCCCCACTGCCCCTGGTGAAGGAACGTCTCTTGAGACTATTGAACACTTTCTGCCGCCTCCCGCCAGGAGGCAGCATGCTCAGCGGACGTAAAAGTCCCCGGCGGGGTAGTTGATATTGGCGGTTGCCGGACAGTAAATACTATAGTAGGATAAACGTCCAGGAGTGGGTAATGGCCTCGGACTGTTGCGATTCCCGGACTTTTGCGGTTCCCGGACCAGTCCTCCCCCCTATTATTTCGGGAAAACGAGGGTTGTGTGTATATAGAATAAAATGACTAGCGTAACAGGACTAGGTAAAGGACTAATGGTCAATAATGAGCTTGACTAGAGTAGGGACAGCGCTGTGGTTATAACAGTCAGTGCGGGCTCTGATGGGCACGAGCTTGTTACAGTTGCGTAGGGCTCGGCATGGCTGCGGTGCAGCGAGGGGCAACAGGTCGCGGTGGCGCAGGTTATTAAGTAGATTGAGGCCAAACTGCCTGAGGTTGATGGTGAACTGGGCAGCGACGGTGGTGAGGTCCAGGGTGGCGAGTGCCGCGTCATAGGTGGTGTAGGAGGCGTCCAGAATAATCTTGACTGCCCATTTCTGGATCTTTTTCAGGCGACCAAGCTGGTTCCCAAGTGTATTTACCTAGTAGTGTTTAACAGGGCCTGAGCTACACTCATGTGGTCCCGTCTCCGTATCTACATTTATCCAGTCTTTCTTTCAACTGGTGCACATTCTTTGCCGATATCACCTCCTCATTTAGTCCATTCCAAACTTCTACATTTCTATGAGGGAAGCTGTACTGTTAAGCCATAGGTATGGGTATGATAGGTATGGGTGTGGCACATTGTATTACCGGCCCCAGTTGCATTACTGATGGATCAGCGAGTGTTGAGAAGCCGGTAGCTTTGTTGAGAGGTCACTTAGTTTTTTCCCATCTCAAATAAATAGATGGTAACATAATAGATGTTTATATAGAGTAGTTATATTATCAGTTTATACTATGGTAGAAACATTACTTACTTATTACTATACACAATTAGTCAAGGGGCAGAGGTAATGTATATTAAGTACCTAGCACCTGCAGGTCGAGGCAGAGCAGCGGGACACCCACCACCGGCAGTTGCATGGAGAGTGTCGTGTCAGGGTGGACGTGTTAATTTGTCGTGTGGCAGTACTTGGGACTCCAAGACATAACTGATCACGACGTGTATATAGATTCTGTACAATTGTGTAATATACAACCTAACATTGCCTGGTGTATCTCTCCATATCCTCACGAAACCACATACAGTGGTACCTTGGCTAACGAGTTTAATTCGTTCATTAATCGAGCTCGTAACTCAATTTGCTCGTATATCAAATCAATTTTCCCCATTGAAATTAATTGAAATACCATTAATCCGTTCCAGCCCCCGAAAAACCACCCCAATTTTTTTACTGTACCTATATGACTGGACTGCACTCACCCTCCGCCATTTGCATTCACCAGTGTTTACACTCTGTGTATCAGCTGTTGGAAACAGCTGTGGGTGGAACTGCCGCTAAACGTACTGCACTCACCCTCCACCATTTGCATTCGCCAGTGTTTATATTCTGTGTATCAGCTGTTGGAAACAGCTGTGGGTGGAACTCCCGCTAAACGTACTGCACTCACCCTCCGCCATTTGCATTCGCCAGTGTTTATACTCTGTATCAGCTGTTGGAAACAGCTGTGGGTGGAACTGACGCTAAACGTACTGCACTCACCCTCCGCCATTTGCATTCGCCAGTGTTTATACTCTGTGTATCAGCTGTTGGAAACAGCTGTGGGTGGAACTGCCGCTAAACATACTGCACTCACCCTCCGCCATTTGCATTCACCTGTGTGAGCACAACACAACAGAGATGCTTCCACGGCGAGGTAACCATGTGCAGTGAACGAGTGAGACGCGGGATGCTGGGCGGATGTTGTGGCATTCGCTGCGCCAACTAGCGGCGGCGTATCTGAAGCTCGCTTGTAACTCGGATTTTGGCTCGCAACTCAAAGCAAAAAATCGACCGAGCGACTGCTCGTAACTCGGAAAACTCGTAAGTTGGGGCACTCGTAAGTCAAGATACCAGTGTATATAACTTACCAGCTTATACAATAAATGAAACATGTGTTCAAGGTCCTTACTCATACCCCAGGCAAATCAGAGTGAGTATGTGAGTAGAATTACTCGCGAAAAGGAATAACCAGAGCAGTAAGTACTTCTTAATGTTGTTCAGGCATCTCCCTTTTCCTATTTTTTTTGCATGTCCTCTTGTGTATTGACCTTCTCTTTGCTTTCGAGTCAGTAGTCTCTCATTGACTGTTTCTTCCATCTTACTTATCAGTTTAAAAATTGTTATTAAGTCTCCTCTTTCTCTTCTCTGCTCGAGTGTTGCCAACTTTATTTCCTTCAACCTTTCCTCATAAGAAAGTTCTTCTAGCTCTGCTACCATCTTTGTTGCCATTCTCTGTATCCTCTCCAACTTTTCCACATGCTTCTCTTTATATGGGGACCATACAATGGCAGCATATTCCATTTTTAGTCGGATCATTGTAGTAATTATCTTTCTCATCATATTTGTGTCTTTTTTTAATATTCTTCAACATCCTGTATGTATATCCAAGTATTTTCTTTATATGTTTTTCTGGTTGTAGGTTATTCTGCATTATCACTCCCAGGTCCTTTTCTTCCTGAACCTTTGTTCAGGTTCAGGTTCAGGTTCAGGTTCATTCATTTCTCATTTTATATGGCCATTTATATCTCTTTTTGCTTTTTCCAATTTCCACCACATGACACTTATTCACATTAAATTCCATTTCCCATCTTCTGCTCTATTCGTAGATCTTGTTCAGGTCATTTTGTAGAGTTTTACAATCTTTATAGCTTTTTATTTCTATTAATAGTTTTGCATCATCCGCAAACAAACATATAACTTTTTTATTTCATCAGTCATGTCATTGACATAAATCATGAACATTATTGGTGCCAACACTGAGCCTTGTGGTACCCCACTAAATACCTTTCTTCATTCAGATTTTTCATCCTTTACTATTGTTCTCATTTATCTTCCACTCAGATAACTTTCCATCCAGGTTTTGATCATCCCTCTGATTCTTCCTATATTTTCCAATTTCCAAAGTAGCCTCTCATGGGGAACCTTATCAAATGCTTTTTTAAGATCTAGATATACACAGTCTGCCCATCCATCTCTTTTTGTGTTGTATCAATTACTCTTGAGTAAAAGTTTATAAAGTTGGTCACACGTGATCTCCTTTTCCTAAAACCAAGCTGCCGGTCGGTCTGTTATTATATCTTAATTTTCCAAATATTCCGTCCATTGCTTTTATATTATTTTCTCACATATCTTGCATACAGTGCTAGTCAATGACACTGGTCTATAATTTAATGGTTCATCCTTCTTAATCCATCCATCCATCCTTAACCCCTTCATGCCCAGATCTTTCCTTTGCTATACAAGATTGTGTGTTTTCGAGCCATATAATTACGAAAAGTAACTGAATATACCAAATTAGTTAGTCGACAAGGATACTAAACAGGTCATATCTATAAAATATTGCATATATTCACTAAAAATTGTCTAATGGTACCCAAATTACAATGGAAATTACGTTTTGGGTCTCAAGGGGTTAATAATGTAAAACCCTTATATTTTCTTTTGCAAAAACCTATGTTGATGATAACAACACTTAATTGTAGCTTGTTTGATAGAGAATAATGGCAAATAAGTCTAGCCTGACACCTCTTGACCCGCAGTACTAGAGCTGACGGGAGGTTCCCAGACGGCCACCAGATGTCGGGTAAGTTTAGTTTTCAACTATATTATTGGCACTGAAGAAACAGGATTATGACAGCAGGAATTAAGAGATGTAAGTAATAGCTACCGTAGATAACAGTGAAGTCGCCCCCTGCAGTGAAGTCGCCAGGTGCCAAATATTACGAATTATAGCATCACTACTGATTTTTATGTGCCACTGAAGATGTTACACAGTAGTTTATATCATGACTGTATAATCTACCCTGTTTCAGCATTGTTTTATGCTTTGTATCTGCAAATATAACTGTTGCGCACTTTGCTTCTCACATTTTTCTTCGCGCGATGAGACAGTAAACAGTAGCTTTTCGGGCGACAGGACACAGACTTACCAGATCTTTCAAACTTGAATAGAATTTATTTTCACTTTGGCAGAGGAATTTTTATGTATCCAAGCATCTTCCGCAGCTAATATATACAGAGACTTGTTTTACTTTACCTCTAATTTCCCTGAATTCCCCAGAGTGGCGACTCAACTGTTGGGTTAAAATACTAGCTGGCGACTTTACTGTAGTAGGTATAGTGAGGTCACCACTCAGTTTTATTTTTGTAATTTGTTCATTTATAGCCCTAATATGACACAGATGAAGACACAAAATGACACAGACTTTCCAGATAGCCCCTTCTAACTTTCCTGAAATCATGGATGTACAAATGTAAGTATTAACGCCACCACACGTCTGTAAATAACAAAGAAACGTAGAACTGGCGACTTCACTGTTATCTACGGTAGGGTTCACAGCTGATGTGAAATGCAAATACTAGCAAATGAAGTTCACTAGGAACCACTTGAAACAGTTTCCGCTGCAAAATCTAGAACAAATGTCTTCCAATGAATTAATTTCCAAAAATGTCCACAAACAAATGTATCTGGTAATCTCAGTGACGTGGTATTTGAATATCCAGTGTATAACCATTTCATCAGCTGGCTCTCCTCTGATTACAAACATTCCTGGCTGGGTTGTTTTCCAGAGTGATAAGTTAGTATTGTAGATTCATATACATCAACTCCTCTTTATACTTTATGCTGGAAGTGATTTAGTGAGGAAACTAGAGCGTTACCAGTTAACCAGCCCTCACAATGGAGATAACAGTGCCTGGTGATACGATTACCACATCTTGTTCTATTTTCCCCAAAAGAATATCACAATCATGAAATTAGACAAGATTTTTCAGGTAAAGTTACAGTCAATGCATAGAATTGTTAGAGGATATGTAGTCCACTTCCCTATGAAACCGACTTAGTTTTTAACTGAATTTGAACATCCTTCTCAGGCTATGTGCTGAGAATAGGTTTATGATAATGATGATACTGATAATATCCATGATTTGCAATCATCTTATCATTTAATACAACACTAAAAATGCAATGTGGTCCTCATATATCCAAGTGTAAGTAAAAGGTAACATTTAGGTAACTCATGATGGTACCAATCCACCTAATCTGACATAATCAGCAAATGTTCCTTGTGATTTCATGAAAATAGATCAATGACTGCTATCAGGAACTTACCCCCTTCTCATGTAGTGCTTGATGAGGCTGTAGGTTTCATTGAACATATAGTAGTCCTCTGGATGTCCAAACAAAATATAGGCTTTCAGGAGATATTCATAGAAGCTGTCCAAGCCGGCTCCAACACCACTCAGTTCCCCTACCCATTTACCAGTGTCCACATCCACAACATTTCCTGGTATCAATAGAAATGCACCTGACATTATTCATGACTAAGAAATTATGGTTACTTATCAAATATTTACTAGTCTGTTAACACTACTAGTTTGCATTTACTAGTTTGTTAAGTGTTGCAACACAAAGGCAGTATTACACGTATAATTTGATCAATCTTTTTGTACTTGACAAAAGGCAGTGAGTGGTGTAAGTTTATAGAAACATTATCATAATGATGAAAGGATGAAAATCACACTATTAGATAACACTAATGTAACTCTTCCTTCTTACATTAGTTCTTCTTGGAAAGCCTTGTCTTTGCTCAACCTGATAACAAAGGTTGTATTCTCATTTAATAATTTCAAGGTTCTAGTATACTCTAGGACCCCTGAAAACTTTATAAATCTAATAATTATACATGACTAACGGTAAAAATTCAATACTGCTCTTTAAAAATATGTCCCTTAATAAGTGATAAATATCATGAGTTAAATATGATAAAATAATCATGTTGCAACAAAACTGCAACCCTTCATTGCATAGCCAATTTTTCAAGAAAAATAGATCACATAAATCCAAGATTTTGTGTGAACCATGCACAGGAGTTGCTACATCACCAGTGATAAGAGTTTTTTGGTTATAGTCATTTAGAAGTGTGTACAGCCCATCTTGAATCCTGCTCATTGTATGGAAGTCACAAGTATGGAGGACGAAATAGTGAAATAAAGTTTCCATGATAGATATAAAACTTTGCTATTATGTCAGCTGTATTATAGTCGGCTCTCTATAATACATACCCCACTACTATGAGTTATGTCCGGACAAATCCGGACAAAATCTAGAAAATACAGTAGAACCCCTCTAACTCGAACTATGTGGGGGATGAGGTTGTTCGAGTTATCAGTTTGTCTGAGTTAAAGCAAATAAATATATAATGTGCAGGATGTGAGGGGAATTGACGCTGCTGACAGCCACACGTGGCAATGACTCACCAGGGTGGAGGATCTGAATCTCTCATTTTGCCTTCTTATGTTGCTATACACTTATGAGTATACACTTAACTATTTTCATTCTTGTGTACTGACAACACCTCCTGAAAAGCATACAGTATATTTGACTATGGCAAAAGCTCGAGTTGCTTAAAAAAAAGGAACTTCAATCAGGTGCAGTGATGGTGATAGCATGTAACACTTGGCTTACTCTACCCGCACCTCACACCCTGTCTCTCATAGCCCAACTTCCATGCCACACACTGCATCACGTCACCTCACTCGTACCTCAACCTGCCTAAATCAAACCAACCGTACCTCATACTGCCTGACTCTCACCCCAGCCTGCCTGGCTCACACCACCTCACTCACATCCCAGCCTGCCTGACTCACACCATCCACACATAAGGCTGCCTTGCTCATAACCCAGCCTGCCTCATCATCACATTAGCTTGCCTCATCATTCTACACAGAAACAAATGTTAAACCTTAAATTTTTACAAAAATTCAAGTTGCCAAACAGCAGAAGATATAACTTTAATAAAAGATGTCTTGTGAAATAACAGAGTGATTAACAAATATAATAAGAATAGATGAATACTAGTGGTTTCCCAATGCTTACGTGACGACTTGTTCAACAACAAAGTCAAACATAAAAAGATATATTGGAAACTACTGAGTAATGAACTTGGTTTTAGAACAACTTTGCTGTCTTTCCTTTAAGAAAACGAACATCATAAAACCTACCTAGTAGACCTGTATCTGCATTTCTGAGTTTCCAGAGAACTCCGTTGGCTCTTCTAGCTGACAACTCATATATAGGATCCCCAATCAAGCGACTTAGAACCCCAAACTCCACCAGCAAGGAACCAGCCCCTGCTGTACAGGTGTCTGTGCGGCTTCCCTTGGGCACTCCACTGCGCAGGTTTACCTGAAAGTCAATAAAGCTACTTTTGTATCTTAGTAGAGTAGGTAAAGTCAGGTGCAAACGTCCATTAACCTATCCCAATAATTTTCATTCTCTTGGAATGAACACTTCGCTCACTCTCTGACCTGTCACCTTACCCCCACCATTCTCCCCACTGACAAGTGTAGGATATCACCTAAGGGAGGCAGAGAGAAAGAGAGACAGGAAGATAAGAGGGATAGAGAGAAAATGAATGGAAGGAGGACAGGAAAAAAGGCGGAATAAAGAGATGGAAGCTTTATATATTACACGCATTCATATTTCCACCTTTGAATATAATTGTTACTATGATTATTACTATCATTATCATTGTTCATATTTTCAAGTTATAATATAGTTAAATACATTAAAATATTAGGAAATTTTTTCTTTCTGGTCAGAAACAGACACATCTGGATTGGCAGGGGGGCTTTGGGCTGGCCCCCTGGACAAAAACACACACACACACACCTCCTTGTGTGGTCCATTGGAAATATCTCCATCTGGCATTCAGCCGGACGCTGAATGCCAGACATAAGCGCTAGGATACGGTCCGTTGTTGACTTACCAGGCGTGAACCCTTATTGCTGAGGTCCCTGATGCCTCAGCAGATGACTGCGGATCCGTGTCAGCAATAGATGAGCAAGCACCTTGCCTGGCACGCTAAGTAGTGTAATACCACGGTAATTGTTGTAGTCCTGACGGTCCCCTTTCCCTTTCCAGATAGGGACGACCAGCCCCCTTTTTCAGTCAGGAGGAATGGTACCCGATTGCCACACGGCAGTCAGGACAGCATGCAACCCGCGGATCATGGCCTCACCCCCAGCTTTGAGGAGTTCCGCACTGATATTACAAACACCAGCTGCCTTTCCACCCCTCAACTTTGCTAAAGCCTCTCTGACTTCGTCAAGAGAGGGTGTGGTTTCATCAATGGGAGGATCGGCATCCACTGCCTGTAACCCAGTGGTGTGAAACTGTTCAGTTGGAGGGTCAACCGTGAACAACTGCCCAAAGTACTCAGTCCAACGAGCCATCTGCCCATCCATGTCCGACACGAGGTACCCATCTGTTGCTCGAATAGCACTTGCTCGAGATGGAGACTTGGAACGGAGCTTCTTCAGGGCTTGGTAGGCGTTTTTTTTTTTTTTTTTTTTTTTTTTTACATCTGCCTCTAGCGCCTGTAGGCAGTGGTGACCCAGGGCTCGGATGGTAGGCTCTGGAGGTTCACTTGAGGGCTGTGATGGTTGGCCCTCGCCCGTGGTGACGCAGGCAGGATTTTTATAGTGACGCCTGTGATTAGAGGCTCATGCCGCCCCCGTGTCATCCGATGCACTCGCAATCGAAGGTGGAGTTAATGGGCAGGGCATGTGGGTGTTCTTAGGCCACTCAACGGTACAGAAAGGTTTTGGTTTTCGTCGGGATCGAACTCGGGTCACCGGGAACGCCAGTCGGAGACGCTAACCACTCTGCTACCGCCTCCCCCGTTGGAGTTGGAGGTCATTAGCATTCAAATGGCCCTCGACATCCTCAGCGAGACTCCTGACATACCTCTCCTTGTCTCTCCCCAGGAGGGTTCTAGTCCTGCATGACAGAGCCCTGTGCTGGTCCTGGTTCCCAGCAAGTCTGGCAGCGCGACTCTCCTCGATATTTTCAAGCGTTTCCGTCAAGACAAAACCACGCCTTGACCTCGAGCGCTCCCCAATACACTCCTTGGCAGCCTGTAGAGTTTCACGTTTGAAGGTATCCCACAGTTCTACAGGGTCCTTGAGGGCACCGAGCACATCAAACCGATTTGAGACTGCCACCGCATACTCATGGGCACATGTCAAGTCCTTCAGTTTCTCAAGATGAAACACAGTATGGTTACCTCTTGAGATTCTTCTGGACTTGATATGAAGCTTAAGTGTAGCAACAACAAATCTGTGATCAGTTGCAAGGAGCTCAGCACTCCGGTAAACCCTGCAGTTCTGGAGGTTCCTCCAACGAGTACTAACGAGGATGTGGTCATTTACAGTGCAAATAATCCGTCAGCAGGGCGCCCCCTGCTCCGTAAGCGGACATTCCTCGTAGAGCTGGCCATGGACCTCATCCACCCTTGGGCAGTGCAGCGGTTCTCTCGCCCCACTCTTTCTCGGTCTCATCTGCAAGAGCTTCAACCTGCCCGCCCGCCAGACCCCCATGCCTGCAGTACATGGTCCCGAGAGAAACGCGGCGCTCCTGCACAACTCCAGGTTCAACACTGAGAGGCGATGTAAGGAGTGCCCCAAGGGAAAAAAGAAGAGCAAGAACTTGTGCATGGGGTGCAAGGTCAGCCTGTGTGCTGCCACCTGTACACGTAATACAGCAGCTGCATGTCCAAGGGGTGAGTGGAAGACTATGTGCCAATACTATTTTATTTATCATATCATTTTATTCATTGTATTATTCTATTTATCATATTATTTATTATATTGTTCTATTTATTATCTTATAATTTTCCTTACTATTATTTATTATTTATTTAATTTATTTGTTATTCAATAATGGTGTATGCTTATCATATTTTACATATACAGTCAAACCTCTATATAACGGACTAAAGGGGGGGAGGAGTGGTCCGTTAAAGCCGATTGTCCGTTATAGCGAGGGTATTTTCCCAAGGGGTGGAAAAATATATGAAAAAAACGGAAAAATTATTAAATAAATGAGAAATATTCACAAACACAACCAGACTGTGTAGCTATGTTGGGAGGTAAACAGTGACTGACACTACATGCTGAATTTGGTCTGCTCCTACACGTGAAATAAATGAGAAATAATCACAAACACAACCAGACCGTGTAGCTAGTCAAGCTCAAGCTCTAGTGAAAGTTAAACAAATTACTACGAGCCAGATTCAGCCGTGGCTTCCAAAGGTATTGCTTATTATCATGACTAATGCTCATTATTATATATATTATATGGTTGTGAAGTGCAGTTCTATACACGTGTCACTATTTAGGTCAGTGTAGCACTGCGTGTCACCTTAGATAAGGGTAATTTAGGGTGTTGAGGTGACAGGGAGACGTAGCAGCGGCCACGCCATAACACTAATAGTCACTATTTTAAACAATACACACCTTCTACCACTAAATCACTAGCAACACAGGCTCCTTCCTTATATATCTTAATATGTGATACATCAAAACTCCTTAAAACCCAAGCATTCCAAAGTAAAATGAGAAAATAATACAAATATGTTGAGTTGACAATTCGAGCGGCGATAAGCGGTCTAATATGGAAAAAAAAAAAAAAAAAAAAAATTGTCACGCAAATGGAGTCCGTTACATCGAGGTCCGTTATATCGAGGTTTGACTGTACAGTCAAAACTCAATTTAACGGACTTCGGATTTAACAGACTCCATTCACAAGACAAATTTGCGGGCAAGAATGGCATATCAGACCGCTTATCGCCGCTGGAATCGTCAACTCTACATAATTTTTTATTTTTTATTTTGGAATGCTTGGGTTTTAAGGAGTTTTAATGTATCAGATATTAAGATATATAAGGTAGGAGCCTGTGTTTGCTAGTGATTTAGTTGTAGAAGGTGTGTATGTGGGTTAAAATATTGAATATGAATACGTATTACAATTTCTTGACTTCTTCTTGTGACCTCTTTCTCGTAAGTTTTGCTTCGTAGGTCCTCTCCTCTCCTCTCCTCCTCCTCCTCCTCTCCTCTAGTGTTAGCTGAAGCTTCTACCCCGGGAGACTGCACAGCGTCACACACAAAACCTTGATGCAAAAGTGATTAATGCAAGAAGTATTCAGAACTTCAAAGGCAACCTGGATAATAGTAGATTTGGAGACAGGACAGTATGAGCATAGCTCTTTTCCTGTATGTTACAACTAGGTAAATACACAGCTGTTCGTCTGCACTATTTGCACGTCTAATGTAAACAAACATGGCTCCGACACCCAGGCAGGCTATCGCTGCTATACACTTACTTATGTATATTGTCAATCGTTGACAAGCATAACTAGCTAAAAATGTGCATGGATGCGTTCATGGTTGGCTCGTCGGAACTCGTCAGACTCGTCGTCTGAGATCGACGGAAAAGGAGCTAATATGACGGCGCCTTTACACAAGTGTCTGCCAGTCGGAGCGCGTGGTACATATATGACAGTCGGAGCACTTGTTTACAAGCTCAGTTAAACTGTTTTCGCCTGTTTTCCGTTGTTTTATATGCTTATTTAGACTTGTTCAGTGCAGTGAAGTCATTATGGCATCGAAACAGAAGGGAAGTGACAAAAGGAAGCGTGTGAATCTAAGTATTGCAGAGAAATTAAAACTCATTAAGAAGGTGGAGTCTGGTGCTTCTGTCGCCTGGGTGTGTGTCGAGTATGGTGTAAAGAAACAAACAGTGAGTGATATTCACAAGGCTAAGGACAAACTCAGAGAATATGGGTGTGAAATTCAATGTTGATGCAAGTAAGGATAGGGAAAAGGATCATGTCATCATGTGTACATGGGTAACTTGTGTCTTATAATTATGTCTTAACGACAACACTGCTGCTGCCGTGGCCGCGCTGCCAGTAGTGGATGAGCGCCTTGCTTGTATTTTTATCTATTTACTCATATGTATGAATAATAGCCATTAAAATGCGATTACATGTCTACATTCACCTAGAATAATGGTATTTCATAGCATACCCAAACAGTAATGAGCGAGCCTGGAGACTTACTACCTCTCCTAATACCACTCCCGTGCAGTCGTGGGCGAGCTTGCTATGTAGCAACCAGTCCCCTGCTTAAACCTTCCAACTAGCTACACAGTCTGGTTATGTTTGTGATTAATTCTCATTTATTACACAGCATGCAGGAGCATACCAAATCCAGCATTTAGCGCCAGTCACTGTTTACCTCCCAACATAGCTACACGGTCTGCTTGTGTTTGTGATTATTTCTAATTTATTTCACAGATTTTCCTGTGTTTTACCTATATTTTTCCACCCTTGGGAAAATACCCTCGCTATAACGGACAATCGGCTTTAACGGACCACTCCTTCCCCCCTTTAGTCCGTTATATCGAGGTTTAACTGTATTGTCATTTATTTTTACTCTTCCATTTCCAGTATATTTCATTTCTAATTTCTACTCTTTTGTGCATCAGTACCTGGTTGGATTCGAATCCGTCTTAGACACCTCGCTGTACGGTGATTAAATGGGAAAGACACGATCACCCTACATATCCTTCCCCCAACAAGCAAGAAAAAGTGCGCCCAGGAGGAGGAATCTGACGTTTGTGCCCCTGTTGCCCACTGGCACCCAACCAGTTGGTATATATTACTTTTTGTATTTTGTATATACATTTATTTGTAATCCTCTTTTTTCTATTTTTTTAATTTCTTCCAACAAGGATAAAATGCAAAGATGCCCTACATGGTTGTATTCACTCCAAGTATCTTATTTCTCTGCATTACAGGCCCCTCAGGTAGCAGCAACGAGACTGGGAGTTACGGTATTGCAACATAATTTGTTTTCTCCTTGTTACAGTGTCCATAATTAGTATTGGCCACCCCCCTATCCCCCTATGTTGATGTCCTTCTGCAATCTGTGTTGCATCGTCCGTTCAGCAACCTCTCCCAGCAATAATGGATGTATTATTTTGAGTTCATTGGCAGTGATCCGCAGGTCCTTCATACTTCTCGCTTCAGGAGTCTATCTGCGGTCTTGCAAGTCTTCTTTGGCCTTCCAAAACACAGTTTACGTAATGAAACAGTGTTAGGTGGGAGGTCTTGCGGTGCCACCACGAGACGCCTGATATTCCTCTCTCCTCGCCGTCCTCATTGCAATTTCTTGAGTGGAGACATCAGCTTTCCAGGCTAAAATTCGTGCTCTTTCCTCTATGGGTAAGTTGGTCGGGGCCATCCTAGTGCCTTGGGTTTAAAAATACTGCAGCTAGAAAGTTATGGGTGGAGATAGAGGATTCACCACGAGAGCAGTGTGTAACATTCTTTCCTCCTGTGGAAGCTCAGAGAGCACTTGTGTGACATTTATGCCACCATGTCATCCCCCATACACTTCTCACAGCCTGTGACCGTCCCAGACGTACGATCAAACGCGAGCTGTGGAGGGAATCACCACGCAACGCCGACCCACCCAAATAACTTTTTTTAGCATTTCTCGGCCAATACTTTTTGCGGACACTGTATAACATAACCTTCCTTTTACACAGCAACCCGTGCGGCATAAGACCTGGGGGGACTGGAGCATCCAGGGGACATATAGTCTCCTCGTGGGCCAAGTTCGGGCAACACTGTGGCTGGCTGCGATTCTTAAAAGGATCCTAAAAAGGTTTGTCCTATTTTTTAGTTTTTTATTATTTTGCTAACAATGTTTTATTTTGGTTGACTAAGTCAGCCACACATAATTAAATTCAGAAATACATGCATTTCATGTATCTTATGGGAAAAATATATTAATAAAGCTTGAACCATTTCTATATATATATTTTTAACCCCCAAAGGTATGTCCGGAATACCAGACATGTCTGTGGTTAAGGTAGTAATTTCAATGCTGGTTACTAAGGGTTGATACCCATAAATGCTTATTCATAATCATATTTCATATTTTCATTGTCTCTATATGTAATAAATAGTGTTAAGTATAAATAATAATTGCGTCCAGCCATGATGATCAAATTTATTACCTTAAAGTAATCGTCCAGACCATTTCATCATTCCTGATTTAATGCAATAAATTATAGCCATTAGCGAGTATATCAACAATATGTTGTCCCTTTTTGCATCCAGTCAGGCGTTTTTAAATTATCTGCAATCAAAATCTGCAAATTCCCCGAACTTCCAAAACGCCCCTCAAGACTTGCAGACGATGCGCCACGGCTCGGTGACGTCACTTTAGGTGGTCTCCTCTCCCCGCGCTAATCCAGAAGCACGTAAACACAAGAGATAATTATAGTACTTGAAGATTTTTGGGTGTTTCTGATAGATTGTTTTTGCGATATGCCATATGCATGCATCATTTATGGGTGCAGCAAGACAGCTGTGCCTTTCCAGAGAAGTTTGCACAACTTTCCGACTGATACGACGACGTTAAATCTGTGGAAGAGATTTGTGCGGCGGACACATCACCCCCCACCCACCCACCCATCCCTTAGCCACACCATAGCGTA
This sequence comes from Chionoecetes opilio, assembly GCA_016584305.1. Taxonomy (NCBI): domain Eukaryota; kingdom Metazoa; phylum Arthropoda; class Malacostraca; order Decapoda; family Majidae; genus Chionoecetes; species Chionoecetes opilio. Next base: position 845,296 of record JACEEZ010022299.1, read on the forward strand.
GCCTTGTATGGCAGTCTGCATCACAAACCAGTCAACAACACTCCCTTGCCTGTCATGTTACACTGTCTACATCACCCCCCACCCACCCACCCATCCCTTAGCCACACCATAGCGTAGCCTTATATGGCAGTCTCCATCACAAACCAGTCAACAACACTCCCTTGCCTGTCATGTCACACTGTCTACATAACCCCCCACCCACCCCTTAGCCACACCATAGCGTACCCTTGTATGGCAGTCTGCATCAGAAACCAGTCAACAACACTCCCTTGCCTGTCATGTCACACTGTCTACATCACCCCCACCCACCCACCCATCCCTTAGCCACACCATAGCGTAGCTTTGTATGGCAGTCTGCATCACAAACCAGTCAACAACACTCCCTTGCCTGTCACACTGTCTGCCTTCCCGCCCACATATTTTCCAACTCTATGCTATAGTTAATGCTAGTATGCGGTTACCGAGTAATGACGTTTGGCTGTAGCTCCGAAACTAACCATAGGATTTTCTCTAAAGTACCTTCATTGTGATTCCCACACACACATTATGGTTTCCCTTACTTACCAATCCATGTTTTGGAGAAGTGCCAGGTCCTCCTGCTGATCTTTAGATTCCGCTAACACCTGTTCGTCCGCCTGGTTCATTCTGGTTCAAACATATAGGGTTGGGCTCCCATCACAATCTGAGGTTCGTTTTCCTCATATACTCGAGCAGCGTCATTAATTTCGGTCTCAGATTGACCATCGTACCCTAGATCTGTAACACCGACAGATTCACTGTCTGACACCAAAGTACAATCGCTTATCATCACATTTGCCGACAGGTATCACACAAGCAGACGACTGTTGTTTACATTTGAGCACCTAAAGTGACATCATCAATAATATTCGTAGCCCTGTTGGAGGGAAGAAAGGTTTTTTCGCACGCTTTTTACAAAAGTCGCGTTTTTACGGAAATAAGGCCTGAAAATCAATTCTTTTTGGTGGATTAGGTGTTTTGAATGAACATTCAACATAATTAAGCAAAAAAAATGGGTCTGGACGATTACTTTAAGGAACTTGCGGCCCTACGTGCGAATGATCAAAAACGCAAGAGTTAAGAAAGTTAATGTCGAGGTTTGACAGTACAGTCGACCCTCGATTTAACGGATTTCGGATTTAACGGACTCCATTTGCGAGACAAATTTGCAGGCAAGAATGGCATGCCAGACTGCTTATCGCAGCTCGAATCGTCTACTCAACATAATTTTTCTCGTTTTATTTTGGAATGCTTAGGTTTTAAGGAGTTTTAATGTATCAGATAGTAAGATATATGAGGAAGGAGCCTGTGTTGCTAGTGGTTTAGTGGTCGAAGATGTGTATGTGGGTTAAAATAGTGAATATTAGTATTATGGGGTGGACGTCATGTCACCAAGAGAATGTTTCCTCGTCACTCTGTCACCTAAACACCTTTAAATCACCCTTAGTTAAGGTGACACACGGTGCTACACTGATCAAGATAATGACACGTGTATATAACAGCTCACCATAATCACTATGATGTATAATAACGAGTAATAAGACGTTAAACCCTGCCCATCCTGCTGGTGGGGTAGCGGGTGGCCTGCCCTGCCTCCTCTCACGACAACACACCGTTATCCGCCTCATCGGTGCATTCCTGAAGAAGACAGGTCAGCTGCCGTGCCTGTGATAGCACCATAGGATCTCACCAGGGATCATAGAATTCCTCAAGGGGTCCTCGCTCCCCTACTAAATATTACCAAAGAGATCTCCCTTGGTGTTGATATCCACCTCTGCTTCATGATGCTACTGCTGCTGCCGCGGCTGCGCTGCCAGGCGTGGTTGAGACGCCTTGCTTGTGTTTTCATCTCTTACTCATGTACACTACCCTCCCGAGTTTCGCGCTTGCTTTCTTCCGGAGGCATAGCGCGAAACTCGGGTATTAAAAACACGGTAAAAATGCTTATTTAGTCCGTTTTTTTTTTTTTTTTTTTTTTTTTTTTTTTTAACTCGGGTATTAAAAACACGGTAAAAATGCTTATTTAGTCCGTTCTTTTTTTTTTGGTGTGTGTGTGTGTCTACAGCGCCGTTAGGCAGTGACCTCCAGGGGTGGGATGGTAGGCCCTGGAGGTTCACTTGAGGGCTGTGTACCTACCGTATTTTACAGCTTATAAGACTCACTTTTTCCCCAAAAAAATATCCTGAAAATGCCCCAAGCCCCTGTCCACCCAACAGTGAATGGGTAATGGGTGTTAGCCTAGGGTTTGTGACCCGCCTCCCGGGGTGGTGGCTTCGGCCAACACTACGTAGAGAAGAGGAGGGAGGAGAGGAGCTTGAGATTGAGCTCGAGTTGGAAGTCGCCCAGCGGATGCTGTTTTGGTCTGAGTGAGTGAGCTTGACGCATATCTTGTCAGCTGATGGTTGTGTGACAGTGTTATACGGCAATAACACTGTCACAATGCCTTCCTCTCTTCTCTCCTGTCTCCTCCAGTACCTCCAGAAACCACAGTACCACACACGTCATGGTTAATCACTTATAAAGGAGTATTTTGTGGTAAATAGTAAGGAACGGCGGGGGTGTAAGGTTTAAAGGTGCTACTTATTTTGAGGTGTTACCTATCTTATGCGACACCGGCTGCTCCTGTAGAGAAAAACACAAACAAATGGAAAAAAAAAAAAGCAAAACTACAAGCTATACTAAGCCTATTATAATACTATACTAAGCAGGAAGGAAGGAAGACTTGTCCCGTAAGTCTCTTATGGGAGGCGGTAGCAGAGTGGTTAGCGTCAAGATATATGTCAAGCTCGAGCACGAGCTTGACAGACGACCTACTTAGTGATACTAAGCAGAAAGGGTCACAAGAAAAAGAAGTCTCCGAGTTCGATCCTTGATGAGGGCTGCAAAATCCACTTAAAATCTTTCTCTGCACCGTTGACTGGCCTAAGAACACCCATACACTGCCCATTAACTCTACCTTCGATTGCGAGTGCATCGGAGGACACAGGGGGCGGCATGAGCTTCTAATCACAGGCGTCACTATAGAAATTCTGTCTGCGCCACCACGGGCAAGGGTCAACCATCACAGCCCTCAAGTTAACCTCCAGGGCCTACCATCCCACTCCTGGAGGTCACTGCCTAACGGCGCTGTAGGCACACACACACACACCCAAAAAAGAAGAAAAAAAAAAAAAAAACGCGAAAGTCGGGGATATAATGCACGAAAGTCGGGATGATAAGAATTTAGGACTCAGCGCGAAACTCGCATAGCGTGAAACTCGGGAGGGTAGTGTATATGAATAATGGCCAGTAAAATGCGATTTTATTTCTACATTCACCTAGAATAATGATATTTCACAGCATACCAAGCAGTAATGAGCGAGCCTGGAGACTTACACAGCGCGCCAAAGTATTGTTCGCCGCATCATAACAGACGCTCCCATAAGGGAATTCTGAAAATGTACTCTATAGCAGCCTAGTAACTTCCGAGAGAGATATCCTACATATGTCAGCTTGTTTAAAGCACGGGCAGTCTATCAAGACCGTTGAGATGCCACTTGTCAATTATAGACGAAGCATTTTGAAAAGGATCGCCTCACTCTCCGCGAGTAATTTGAACAGACGTGCGTTGGTATAACTATAATTATTTTCATAATGGGTGACAAGAAAGACCTAACAAAGGAGCAAATTAAAGTTATTATGACCCTACACAAGGCAGAGAGGCCAGAGGAAGAAATATCAAGGATTGTGGGTGTTACGAGGAAATGTGTGATGAAGTGGTGGAGAGTTTCGTGAAGGGTGGCGGGGTGGCAACACCATAACATAAATAAGTGGCCAGGGCGAGGATGTAAAACATCAGCAAGCACCGTAAATGTCATGAAACGTCAAGTGGATGCCCATCCTCAAATAAGAGCAAGAAAATTATTACGATATGACATTTACATCCTCGCTGTGGTCACTTCTTTATGTTATGGTGTTGCCCCCCGCCACCCTTCACGAAACTCTCCACCACTTCATCACACATTTCCTCGTAACACCCACAATCCTTGATATTTCTTCCTCTGGCCTCTCTGCCTTGTGTAGGGTCACAATAACTTTAATTTGCTCCTTTGTTAGGTCTTTCTTGTCACCCATTCAAATTTTCTCGCTAGTTCAAATTACTCGCGGAGAGTGAGGCGATCCTTTTCAAAATGCTTCGTCTATAATTGACAAGTGGCATCTGAACATTCCTCAACGGTCTTGATAGACTGCCCGTGCTTTAAACAAGCTGCCATATGTAGGATATCTCTCTCGGAAGTTACTAGGCTGCTATAGAGTACATTTTCATAATTCCCTTATGGGAGCGTCTGTTATGATGCGGCGAACAATACTTTGGCGCGCTGTGTACTACCTCTCCTAATACCAGTCCCGAGCAGTCGTGGGTGAGCATGCCAAATACAGCATTTAGCGCCAGTCACTGTTTACCTCCCAACATAGCTACACGGTCTGATTGTGATTGTGATTATTTCTCATTTATTTCACAATTTTTCCAGTTTTTCCTATATTTTCACACCCTTGGGAAAATACCCTCGCACCAATGGATATAATCGGCTCTAACAGACCACTTCTCCCCCCTATTAGTCCGTTAAATCGAGGGTCGACTGTATACACCAAGGTCCCGCATAAAACGTGTTCGCATAGAGCGTTTCCCCTATAGAGCGAAGGACCTAAAATACTAAAATTTAAAATTACTTTATTATTATTTTTTTTTTTTTTAAATAAATAATATTCCAAAATTTTCGTTAGGAACAAATGTGATCATATAGAATGATTCCGCCATCAAAGTAGGGCACATCCGAGGTGTTCTCATACAGAGCGCCGAAATCTCGTACAGAACGAAGGTTGTGTGCCCCTGGCATGGGGTGAGCTGGGACACGGTGGCGGCGTGTTGCCACGGAGGTGGAGTGAGGGTGACATGAGGTGAGGCACGGCGGTAGAGACCACGCAGTTCTCGTCCATTATTACCAAAAAAAAAAAATTCATGTGAAGTATGATATATGAAGTATGAAGATAATTCATGTGATATATGAGGCGTTTAGAGTCATAAGGGCGAGCCCGCCAAATGATAGTTTTGAGATAATTGCGATTTAAGTTGGGGGTGTAATTACTATAAAAAAACATTATAAAAAAACCGATGTTTTACACACCAAGATGATTGTCTAGCCATACCTAACACATTACCAAAATAAAGAAAAAAGGTTTTTAATAAGTTTTTTTTTGTATTCAGTACTATTATAGGGTACATTGTACATGTACATAATGTAATTATTTTAGGGTGATAACAACACAATCAGATGCAAGGCAAGGTAATAAAACAAGTACCCTGTTAATATTTTTCAGCTTGGATGACAATTACTATTTTTTCTGTATTTTGTTTAGTTGAAACTTATTTTTTTCTTCTGATTTTGGACTTATTTATGAATATAAAACTGAGGATTATTATAGATTATCTTTAATAACAAAGAGAACACTCATCAAGCTTGATGGTGAGTTAATGTTTCAAGGGGTTGAGAGCAGCAGGTGGGTAGGTTTGGGGTTAAAAGTCAAGGAAGTCGTCATCCGGATCCTCCTCTGCAGGCCGGGGCACGACCCCCATCTTAGCTTCCTGGTCCTTGATAAGGTCCTCAAAGAACTTTGTGTAGACAGGATCATCTTTAATAACATACTACATGAGGTCCTGGACATCCTTAAGTTTCTCAGGTGACAGTTTCACTGGTGAAGGGTATTTTATCTGAAGCTGGGAACGCGGGAAAGACACGTGAGCTGCTGCGTGGCCTTGGGTGGGGCGCTATGATTGGCTGGGTGATGGGCGTGTAGGTATCCCGCGGTCTCATTGGACGACACAGTCGCCCTTCTCTCTCTGAGAACCACGACAATCCATCCGAAAATCTGGCTATAAATAGAGTGACGTTAGCCTCTCGGTGGTGGGGTTAGATGATCAGATATTGCTTTGACTCCTATCCTAGAACACGGAGAAGGGTTTTGCGTATAGTGGCCTGTTGAAACCTGAAAATGGCCAAAATGTCGGGCTCGCCCTTATGACTCTATACGCCTCATATGTTGTGATCCATTCACAATATCGTCAGTTATCGTAATTTATTGATGGCTTTCATTTGACGGTACACTTTTGTTGTTGTGGGTTTGTTTACAAGTTATCAGCTGTGAGCGTGCGAGCTCCGACCGATGTGACAATGAGTGACCTCCAAGATGCCTCGGAACCCCTCGCCCCCGGTACATAATCCCTATTAGATTTAAGGTAAGCAACAATATGCCTATTTCATCATTTCTATGCATAACTTATCATTTATATATGTTTTGATATGCATGGGTGTGAATGAGTACAAATGTACGGGTATGCACGGGAGGACCTATCGACCAATACCAATTTTTCCCATAGGTTATGTGTTTCACATAGAGCGAATTCACATAGAACGACCTCGTTTATCGACCAATTTCTCGTTTTATGTGGGACCCTAGTGTATATCATTATATATCTGTTTAACGTCAGATTTTCCATATCTTATGAGGTTAGACAGTCGATGATACTCTTCCAATTATCTCTATCCATTGTCTCAACCTCTTCAATGCCCAATGCTGCCAGATCCTCTTCAGCACACTGCCTCCATGTCTTCCTTGACTTGCCACTTCCACTCCAACAGCTCTCCCCAGCCTCATTACCTTCTCTCCTCTTCACGTGCCCAAACCACTTCAATCTCCTTACTCTCAGCACTGACTCAGCTCCTTCAATCCACATCTTCTCACCACCTTTTCACTGGACACTATCTCTCCATGTGATAGCAGCAATATACCTCAACATTCTCCGATCACAACCAACCAACACATCTTCCAACTTCTTCTTCAGAGCCCGTGTCTCAGAGCCATACAGCAAAACTGATCTTATACATGCTTCAAATAGTCTTCCTCTGTTTTTCAGTGGAATACTAGTTTATCAGTAGTCCCGCTATCTCTCTCCACTTCATCTACGTAGCTTCTACCCATGTTCTTACTGCTCTCTCCACTCCACCCTCGCTATCTAACATGTCACCAAGATTACAAAACTGTTTCACTTCTATTACACCACCATCCACTTAAATAGTTATAAGGTGGGTAGAGAGCAGGATAGAAGGTGAAAAGGATACCATATTGCACCATATACCATAATCAAACTGTCAGCTTCCTTTTCCTACACTTTCAGCCCATTAAATGCTCAGCCATTCTGTGATCAGTCACGCTCATCACAACACTCTGTATCTTGTGGTGCCTCTTTCTGCACCACATGGGTGAGCCGTCATCTTTTGGTATCACTGGAGCTGATGTGCTGTACACCTAATTAGATGTACCAACAGCAGAATTATTAATACAGGAAGATTGCATTATTTTGGCCTCGTGGAGAGTTAGGATGGGAACAACTGCATTAAGAATGCTAATCTTAAATTGGCAGGTAGAGTAACAGTGTGCCAAAGAGTACATGGGGTGAAGGCTTTCAAAATTATGGTGACACAGTTACTGCTAAAAATGAAAATAGTCAATAAAGGAATGCAATACTGTTCCTGTATCACTCCTACCCTAGGGTGTGGTAGGCCAGTCTTGGAGCTGTCGAAGGCTGGCATGAAACGAGAGGCCAAATCAGATGCCATATCCAACAGTTCTCCATTGTACCACTCTGGTTCCAGGTTTCCAAATGGATGACTCTTGTCCTCTATGAGTAAGTGAGCGGACAGCAAAGCACCTAATATTCTGCAAGTGATTATCGTATGAATATCGTTTTGTCGTATAGTACATAAAAATGACAGTTCATATTTTATGAATGATTTATATAAATTTACCTGATATTGGCCTCAAACACCTGCACTGTTGAATTTTTGTCAAAGTTGACATTTTCTATGACAAGTTGAACAGCACGGCGAAACCCTTCTACATCACCAAGGATGGCCAAGGTATCCAGGGTGTCAATGAGAGTGAGGGAGTAGTCACCAAGGATGTCATTGATGTTGATGTTGGACCTGCACATGAAAAAGAAACATAGACTTCCCTGGTGCGAACATGGAGACAAACTCATCAAGAAGCTTGAGAAGAATATGAAATACAAAAGGTTGTTGAGTAATTCAACACAGTTACTTGAGTATTATACTTGAAAAGCTTTGTTGGTTCAATAGCTCTAAAAGATACCATAAAACTTCATTTAGTAGGTCCTCCATTTAATCAACCATTAACTCAATAGAAGATATTTTCTACAGGTTTCTCTCACTTAAAGATTGGGATGCGATCCTGAAAAACCGATCGTAAGGCATCCGGTTAAACGAGCACATTATAACATGGGTTAAATGGGGATGCATTCATAGACCCTCCTAAACCTCCACCATAGACCACTATATCTCTGGACTGTTCATGCGACAATGTTTTGAAATTGCCAGGCTGCATAGCGGCCTGTGGCCCGCCCGACAAAGAGATATAGTGGTCTATGGACTATCATATAGACTGGTTTATCAGTATATATGATATACTGTAATCTTCGTAAATGTTTGTTCTATAATATTATCAAATAAAAAACAGTAAAACACGCTAAAGAAATGCCATTACGAGACTCTGATTCACTTCAACTCTTCGCCACTTAAAACTTTGCGAGTCAACTTTTATCATGAAGGGTATCAATAGAAGCGCACTTTTATTAGCTTTCCATTGATGTATTTCGTTTTCTGATAAATGAATTAGAACCATGCATAAATTACCATTAAATAAATAAATAAAATCATCAATCGGGCAATTTTCCCGATTGAAGAGGTTATTTATTTAGTTAACGCTAATTTATATATGGTGCTAATTCATTTATCAGAAAAAGAAATATATAAGTAAATAAATAACATTATCAATCGGGAAAATTACCCGATTGATGATTTTATTTATTTAACGCTAATTTATGCATGGTTCTAATTCATTTATCCTTAAACGAAATATATCAATGGAAAGCTAATACAATTGCACTTCTATTGATATCCTTCATGATAAAAGTTGACTCCCAAAGTTTTAAATGGCGAAGAGTTGAAGTGAATATTAAGTTCATGCATATTTCTTCAGTCTCGTAATGGCATTTCTTTAGTGTTTTACTGTTTTTTATTTGATAATATTATAGAACAAACATTTACGAAGACTACAGTATATCATATATACTGATAAACCAGTCTATATGATCCGTATATATATATATGGATCCGAGCGGCCCTCCAACTTCAGGCCCTTGTGCGACAGGCCGATATTCCGTGCGCAGTCCAGGTTTACAGTGGCCTATGCCTCCACTTATCACTAGAAACATCAAGCTAGCTAGCTGCTGTATTTTTAGCTCACGATGAGTTGTAAGAAGCTTTGCAGACAAAGTTGTGGTGTTCTGTCCAGCCTCCTTAACCTTGTCTGCACTCTTGAATATAGTAGAGACAGTAGATTGAGATAGGCCTAGGCTACAAGCGATGGAATTAACCCCTTCACCTGCCTTGCTTGTGGTGCATCACTACATCCAGTTTTACTTCCAGAATTAGGGTTTTCTTAGATTTTTTTTTTTTCCTTGCTACCATCACATCACGATTACATCTTGAAATTTGGGGGTCGCAGGAAAGACTGAGAGACAATCGATCATAATGTAAACAAAGCCACTTAGCGCATCTTGACCCACGTTTGATTCTCTCATATATTACAGTGGTGCACCGAGTTTCGCGGAATCTTAGTTTGCGAATACATAACATGGTTTCGCGGTACAGTAAACCCTCTCTAATTCGAACCAGTATCATTTGAACTTCGGATTATTCGACCTGTTTCAGGCCCAGTTCGAATTTTTCAACAACTTCCATAATCCGAACTGCAGTTCGAATTGTCTGCACATTGTTCGAATTGTTGGAGTTTTCTGCAGCATCTTCCACCTTCTCTGTGCCATCCACTTCGTCAGCCAGCCTCCACATCGCCTCCGACACATTAAGCACCTCAAGCACCTTACCTTATATCCCCAGAGTGACACCACTGTTGCGTTCAGTAGCGGCAACCCCCCACCCCTCGCACTCTCCCTACTGAACGATACTGAATGCTTCACAATATATATGGCTACCAAGATGGCAGCTGCAAAAATTTATTTCTGTGACTATTCTTTTTGTTGCAGAATAACTTGTTGATGACCCTGTATTTGATGCAGCAGAAGTTATAGCAGCAGGAAATGAAGTATTAAGGAGGCAAGAAGAGGAGTCTTTCTTTGCCCTTTGTTTACATACCCTTATTGTGACGCGAGCTGGCAACTAAGTAGCGATCTACCTCCCAGGGATGTAGTGCGGGGCTTGCGCTAGTCATACTGTATGCCTACGTCTCCATGCACCTGCGTGTGCACCTGTGCACGTTGCCTTACAGAATGCAGCCCTTGCCTGAAGATGCTATCAGTGATGCCTGAGTGCTCAGTGTACAGTAGTACTGCATTTCAAGACTTCAGTATCAGCCATGTTTTGGTGAATACAAGTACAGTAAAACCCTTATAACTCGGCACGATAGGGGCTCTGGCCCTTGCCGAGTTATTCAATGTGCCGAGTTATGCAATGTCCTCTGATATGGGTAAAAAAAAAAAAAAAAAAAAAAAAAAAAAAAAAAAAAAAAAATGTAAATACAGTACTACTGTAAAAGCATAAAAACTACACTTACTATAGTCTATTCACTTAAGCTGGATTCTTGGGAGCTGCTCGCTGCCTAGCCGAGTTTGTAAGGACGTCGCTGATTGGCTGATAGACTCGGGCTGGGTGGCGATGGTGGTGGTACTTGCCTCGCCGCAACCCAAAACCCTTGCGTTGCCTCAGAAAAATATTCATATTTCTTGGCTTTACTCACCTCTTACACAAGATAGGCCTATTTTGTTTGCATCAGTGAATCAGGCAGTGATTGTTCAACAACAACACGCCATTCATAACTCAATAGGGTAAAAAATAAAGTCATGACTGACTATCACAAGAGTAGGCAGACTTTTAGGTTTTCAGTGCATTGAAATGCTGTACTCCTACCCGATATTACCAAGCTACCAGATGATATTTATGAAAGCTGAGCCTACCATCGTGTTCATAATACATTGTTGCATATCATGAGCATAAAAATATTACAGTAAAACTACACTAATATTAAGATAATTGAAGGAAAGTAAAAGAGTGTATAAACATTTTTTCTTGCTTATTTTGCTTCAACTCGCTGTAACTCCATAAGATTTGGTCGCATTAAATTTTCAAGAACTGTTTCAAAATCCTTATACTTTTCCGCTTCCTGTGGTATGTAGCACGTACCAATAAGGATAAGAGTAGGTGGTCAAAATGGCTAAGAAAGTTAAACTACTACTGCAAACTGGCACAGTGACGGGTGAGCATTGCTCCATATATAGGAGCGACTGTTTTCGGGAGAGCTATCAGAGGCTCCACCCGTCACGGCACCAGTTTGAAACAGTTTAACTTTCTTAGCCATTTTGACCACCTACTCTTTTCCTTATTGGTACGTGCTACATACCACAGGAAGCGGAAAAGTATAATGATTTTGAAACAGTGCTTGAAAATTGAATGTGACCAAAACTGATGGAGTTACAACGAGTTGAAGCAAAATAAGCAAGAAAAAATGTTTATACACTTTTACTTTCCTTCAATTATCTTAATATTAGTGTAGTTTTACTGTAATATTTTTATGCTCATGATATGCAACAATGTATTATGAACACGATGGTAGGCTCAGCTTTCATAAATATCATCTGGTAGCTTGGTAATATCGGGTAGGAGTACAGCATTTCAATGCACTGAAAACCTAAAAGTCCGCCTACTCTTGTGATAGTCAGTCATGACTTAATTTTTTACCCTATTGAGTTATGAATGGCGTGTTGTTGTTGAACAATCACTGCCTGATTCACTGATGCAAACAAAATAGGCAGGTGAGTAAAGCCAAGAAATATGAATATTTTTCTGAGGCAACGCAAGGGTTTTGGGTTGCGGCGAGGCAAGAACCACCACCTTCGTCACCCAGCCCGAGTCTATCAGCCAATCAGCGACGTCCTTACAAACTCGGCTAGGCATCGAGCAGCTCCCAGCCCAGGAATCCAGCTGAAGTGAATAGACTATAGTGAACGGGTAGAATGTGCTGGATTTGATATCAAACTCAGCACAAATAGCACGCATGGATGCACCTGCATCCATCCTTGCCAGCACTTTCAACCTTTTCCTGCAGGCTCAGGCTCTTCAATTTCATTCCCTTCCTGCTGGAGACACCCTTGCGTGATGGAGCTGACATCTTGATATACAGTACTGTATGATGTAATCCCAAAACACGTAAAATAGGTGGCAAAGTAAAGCAAAGGTCGGGTACCAGCGCGTAGGCTGAGCCGTGTTTTTATCGTCCAAGCACCGTCTTGGATTACGAATCCCAATCCAATAACACTTGCTGAAATGTGTGTTATACTACTTTGTGATATTGTTTGCAATGTTTTGCATTGATTATTATTTCGGCTCCTACCAAGCTTCTTGTGTTTTTGAAGCAGAAACCAATCCTTTTTCAATTTCGACAAAAAAACGGAATTCGTATCCAAGACGGTGCTTGGACGACATAAACACGGCTCAGCAGCTGACAGCCTACACGCTGGTTCCTGACCTTTGCTTTACTTTGCCACCTATTTTACGTGTTTTGGGATTACATCATACAGTACTGTATTTCAAGATGTCAGCTCCATCACGCAAGGGTGTTTCCAGCAGGAAGGGAATGAAATTGAAGAGCCTGAGCCTGCAGGAAAAGGTCAAAAGGACAAAAACATGACTTTATGCGACTGAGGATATGCCGAGTGTAAGCAAAGAGATGCAGTTATAACATCAATATGCCGAGATACATTATTTTTTGCCGACTTTCTGTTTACATGTTCACACAAGAGGTTGTGAGGGCATGATATGCCGAGTGAAAACCAAGAGATGCAGTTTAGGGGAGGCGGTAGCAGAGTGGTTAGTGTCACCGAGTGGCGTTCTCGAAGACCCGAGTTCGATCCAGAGTGAGACCCATAAATCCACTTGAAATCTTTCTGCACCGTCGAGTGGCCTAAGAACACCCACATGCCCTGTCCATTAACTCTACCTTCGACTGCGAGTGCATGGGAGGACACAGGGGGGCGGCATGAGCCTCTAATTACAGGCATCACTATAAGAATCCTGCCTGCGCCACCACGGGAGAGGGCCAACCATCACAGCCCTCAAGTGAGCCTCCAGGGCCTACCATCCCACCCCTGGAGCTCACTGCCTACATGCGCTATAGGCATAGATGTAAAAATATTTAAAAAATATATTTAAAAAATATGAATACAAAAAAAAAAAAAAACTTTGTCTTTGCCTTGCCGAGTTATATCAAATTCCGAGTTATACAGTGCCGAGTTATAAGGGTTTTACTGTACTACCAATCAGTGCTGTTTTGGCATGTTTTAGTGAGTTCTTATTGTGTGGAGGGAATAGAGGTAACCATCGGATAATTCGGACTTTCAGCTAATTCGGCTCAGGTCTCTCCCCAATTAGTTCGAATTAAAGAGGGTTTACTGTACTGTACCTCTAAATATTCCCCATTTCAAGTTTCGCGCATCTATACACGGGTGTCTGGGTGTGGGAGTGATAGTTAAGGTGGCAGGTGTTGTGAGTGGGTTGTGAGGTATTTAAAGTGGGTTGTGAGTTGTTATGAGGTGTTGTTAGAGAGTTATAAGTTATTATTAATAATTATGAGGTGTTGTGAGTGGGTTGTGAGGGTGTTGTGAGTGGGTTATGAGGTGTTGTTAGAGTTATAAGATATTATTAATAATTATGAGGTGTTGTGAGTGGGTTCAGAGTTGTTGTGAGGGGTTATGAGTGGGTTATAGATTTTATGATTGGTTATGTGTTGTGAGTGGGTTATGTGTAGTTATGATTTGTTGTGAGTGGGTTATGATGTGTTGTGAGTGGGTTATGAGTAGTTATGATTTGTTGTGAGTGGGTTATGAGTAGTTATGAGTGGGTTATGAGGTGTTGTGAGTGGGTTAAGAGGTGTTATGAGTTATTAATGAGTAGATTATTAGATGTTGTGACTAGTGAGTGGGTTGTGAGGTGAGTGAAATCAGAGACGTATCATAAACTTCACCTTGTATGGTTTTAATCACCTCACACACACACACACAATTATGATGGGAGATTTTAACTGCAAAGAAGTTTGCTGGGAAGAATGGTATACTGTAGGAGGAGAAGACTCATGGGGTGGTTGGATTTGGTAATGAATAACATCATGATTCAGTGGATTAAAGAGAACACAAGATTGAGAGGTAGCGAAGAACCATTCAAGAATAGACCTACTATTGACGAAAGAACTGGAAGTAATTCGTAAAGTAAGTTATCAGTGCCCATTTAGAAAGAGTGACCATGTACTTATTGAATTTGAAATAAATTATAGCAAAAAAGAGGGGAGAAGAGAAGAACACAAGAAAGGAAGATACAATACGGGTACTCCGTAGTGTAGGGGAAGCACGCTCGGTTCACAACCGAGAAGTCCCGGGTTCGATCCCCGGGCGGAGCGGAAACAGTTGGGCTGTTTCCTTAAAAACCCGTGCCCCTGTCCACCCAACAGTGAATGGGTACCGGGTGTTAGCCGGGGGTTTGTAACCCACCTCCCGGGGTGCTGGCTTCGGCCAACACTATAAGCACTAGCAGACAGCTCTCTAGGGTTAGTCTGAGAGAGAGCTGTGTGGTTACAGTAGAGATCCATCTCAGCTGCGTCGATAACTGATGAAATTCTTCAAACATCAACATCACATCAATTATGGAAAAGCAGACTTTGACGATTAAGAACATTTTTCGAAGAGACAGACTGGAGTAATTCCCATGCAGCAAGGTGTACCCAGAAAAAATAGGATGAGTTCATCTGAATTTACACCGAAGGAATAAATAGCTATGCTCCAAAGATAGTTATCAGGGAAAAGAAAAAGAATGAATGGTTTAACAGGAAATGTGAATTAGCAAGACTAGAAAGAGAAAAAACATGGAATAGTTGGAGGAAAAAAGGAGGTATAAACCTTTGGGAGAAGTACAAAACAACTAGAAATGAATATGTAAGAATCTGAAGGGAAGAAGAAAGTAACTATGAGAGGAATATAATAGAAAAATGTATGAACGAACCGAAACTTTTCTATAGATATATAAATGGAAAAATGAAAAACAAGGAAGGAATAGATAAGCTGAAGGTAGAAGGCATAGTGTACGAAGATGCATTACAACAGGCTGAGGTAATGAATAAGTGCTTACAGACTGTATTTACAAGAGAAAGTGAATT
Source organism: Chionoecetes opilio (assembly GCA_016584305.1). Classification (NCBI taxonomy): domain Eukaryota; kingdom Metazoa; phylum Arthropoda; class Malacostraca; order Decapoda; family Majidae; genus Chionoecetes; species Chionoecetes opilio. The sequence goes on from JACEEZ010022299.1 coordinate 860,644, forward strand.
TAAAAAAAAAAATATAACAGCAAAAGAAAATATAATGGAAGACATAAAAGTAGACGTAATAGAAGTAAAAAGGCTAATGGAAAGTCAAGATGTGAGAAAAGCCCCGGGTCCAGATGGAGTGTCGAATTGGATAATGAAAGAGTGCAGTACCAACTAGCAGGAAAGTTACATAGTGTAATAGAGAGTTCACTCAAGGAGAGCAGAGTCCCGCTTGATTGGAAAAGAGCAAATATTGTGCCAATTCACAAAGAAGGAGACAAAGAAGAGCCATTAAATTACAGGCCAGTATCATTAACACGTATAGTGGCAAAAATGCGTGAAAAAATTGTGAAGGACAGATGGTTGAAAAATATTTGGAAGAGACAAACACACTCGCAGGTGGCCAGTTTGGATTTAGAGGAGGAATGTCATGTACAACGAATTTATTAAGCTTTTACTCGTGAGTGATCGATGTGACACAGGAAAGAGAGGGGTGGGTCGATTGCATATACTTGGACCTAAAGAAGGCATTTGACAAGGTACCTCATAAGAGACTGCTCTGGAAGCTGGAGCATGTAGGAGGATTGAAGGGTGGTTTGCTGAAGTGGATGGAAGACTTTTTGAGCAACAGAGAGATGAGAACAGTAATAAAAGATCAGAAGTCAGAATGGTGCAGTGTGATAAGTGGAGTTCCTCAAGGATCAGTATTGGCCCCAGTGATGTTCTTGGTCTATATAAATGATATGACAGAGGGAGTGAACAGTTATATGAGTTTATTCGCTGATGATGCTAAATTACTAAGAAAAGTAGAAAGTAAAGAGGACTGTGAGGATTTACAAAAGGATCTAGATAAGATTTTCAGATGGAGTCAACTATGGGAAATGGAGTTTAATGCTAAAAAGTGTAAAGTGATGGAAATGGGCAGTAGCAAAAAGAGACTGAGAGGAAAGTATTCGATGGGAAATGAATGGATAATCAAAACTAAGGTCGAAAAAGATCTGGGAGTGTGGATTACGGATAATTTGTCACCTGAGAAGCATATAAACAAGATCACAGGAGATACATATCAGTTGCTGAGGGAATATAGGAATGGCATTCAAATATCTGGATGAAGAGATGATTAAGAAATTGATAACATCTTTGATTCGACCAAGGTTGGAATATGCGGCAGTGATTTGGTCACCACATAAAAAGAAGGATATAAGGAAGATTGAGAGAATACAAAGAGCAGCCACAAAAATGGCTCCAAGCCTGAGAGATTTAACATATGAGGGAAGACTTTCAAGACTAAAACTCCCAACTCTTGAGAAAAGAAGAGAAAGGGGAGATCTTATAGCAGTGTATAGAGAGCATCAATGGGTCTGGAAAAAATTGATAGAGAAGATCTGTTTGTGTGGGACAATAGAAGTGCAAGAGGTCATGAGAAGAAATTGAAAAGGACAACATGCAAGAGGGACATAAAAAAAATACAGCTTCCCGTATAGAAGCATAGAAGCCTGGAACAACCTTGATGCAAAAGTGATTAATGCAAGAAGTATTCAGGACTTCAAAGGCAAGCTGGATAATAGTAGATTTGGAGACGGGACAGCACGAGCATAGCTCTTTTCCTGTATGTTACAACTAGGTAAATACAACTAGGTAAATACAACTAGGTAAATACATACACGTAAAATTCACCACCACTGTTACATAAACTAAAATTACGTGCCCAGTTTTGCGAAGCCACGAAATTCAACCTCGGCCACTAACCCCCCTCCCCCCCCCACCATAAACCCCCGTCCTCCCACAAACTCCTCCCCACAACCCCTCCTCCACTTCACCGTAACCCCATTTCACACCCTTTCAACCACCTACACTCATCTCCACTAACCTCTACATCTTCATAACAGCCTCTTCTTTACTTCCTATATACTCCTATCATCTCCACTCATCTCCTATAGTTGCTTCTTTCACTCCTATGTGAACTACCTCACTATCAGTGACTTTCTATTAGGAACTAAAAACCTACGAAAATTCACATCGATATCCTTCCTGGTTACCGAGTGAACAGAGGAGAAGTTGAAAACAGGCGCTCCGACTTAAGGGCCCTTGTGCAACAGGCAGATATTCCGTGCGCAATCCAGATTTACAGTGGTCTATTTCTGAACTAAACTACCGCACTGTATAGTGTGCTTATTATACTTCACATCTGCAAAGGTTCCAGCGCGCGATCAGCCTTGGTTAACCCACACGGCCGCTATGAAATATTAGGTGCCTCAAAAAATTCCCAGTCAGATGCTCTCTCGGGCGCTAACTTGCTTTACTAAGCTGCAGTATACCCTTGATTACAGCTGGAAAAGTAGTTCCTATGTAAGATTAGGAACAGGTAGTTTCCATGAATTATTGCATATGGATATGAAATGCTCTAAATTCGTACCACATCAACCTTTCTGGTATATTTAAGTATATATATTTCATAATAATCATATGGGAAACTTGTGTATTTGGGTAGGGAAGGCAGATAAGACTAATTTATTGTGCTCCCAAAATTGTCCAAATCTCTCTCTCTCTCTCTCTCTCCTCTCTTTATTAATATATAATATATATAAAATATATATATATATATAAAATAATATAAATTTATATAATATTATAATATTTTATTATTTTATATATATATATATATTAAAATAATATTTTATTATATTTTATATATATTACACACAAACCTCGATTTCCCGGACCCCTTTTCCCGGATATCGGATTTGCCGGACAAAATCCGAGGTCCGGGGATATGTCAGTCTCTCGGACAATTTCCCCCCCCCCCCCCCCCTTTGGGAAATGCATGGTCCTGTTCTTAAATTGAAAAAGTTGTTCGGGCGGTCCGAGCGTCTCCTGTCAACCCCTGGTCAGTTTCCGCGCCTCCCGCCAGGTGGCAGCGCGAAAGCGGTCGTATTGTTTACATTTGGGAAACACGACCATTCAGGGTTTCCCACCTGCACAGCCTCCGTCAGTCACCTGACTCCCACTCCCCCTGGTGCAAGAACATCTCGAGACTATTTGAACACTTTTTGCTGCCTCCCGCCAGGTGGCAGCATGCTCACAGTCGTATTGTTTACATTTGGGCACACGACATCACGGTTCACCTGCACGGCTCCGTTAGTCCCCTGCCCCCCACTGCCCCTGGTGTAGGAACGTCTCTTGAGACTATTAAATACTTTCTGCGGGCCTCCCGCCTGGTGGCAGCATGTCAGCCGGTCGTATTGTTTACCATTTGGGCAACACGACACTCACGGTTCACCTGCACTGCCTCCGTCATCCCCTGACCCCCACTGCCCCGGGTGTAGGAAACGTCTCTTAAAGACTTTGAATACTTTCTGCTGCCTCCCGCCAGGTGGCAGCATGCTCAGCGGTCGTATTGTTTACATTTGGGCACACGACACTCAGGGTTCACCTGCACGGCCTCCGTTAGTCCCCTGACCCCCAACTGCCCCTGGTGTAGGAACGTCTTTTGAGACTATTGAATACTTTCTGCTCCCTCCCGCCAGGTGGCAGCATGCTCAGCGATCGTATTGTTTACATTTGGGCACACTACCCCTACGGTTCACCTGCACTGCCCCCGTCAGTCCCCTGACCCCCACTGCCCCTGGTGTAGGAACGTCTCTTGAGACTATTGAATACTTTCTGCTCCCTCCCGCCAGGTGGCAGCATGCTCCAGCGGTCGTTTTGTTTACATTTGGGCACACCGGCACTCACGGTTCACCTGCACTGCCTCCGTCAGCCCCCCTGACCCCACTGCCCCTGGTGCAAAAAACATCTCTGAGACTATTGAACACTTTTGCTGCCTCCCGCCAGGTGGCAGCATGCTCACGGTTCGAAATTGTTTACATTTGGGCACACGACACTCACGGTTCACCTGCACGGCCTCCGTTAGTCCCCTGACCCCCACTCCCCCTGGTGTGGGAAAACGTCTCTTGAGACTATTGAATACTTTCTGCTGCCTCCCGCCAGGTGGCAGCATGCTCAGCCGTCGTATTGTTTACATTTGGACACACGACACTCACGGTTCACCGGCACTGCCTCCGTCAGTCCCTGACCCCCACTGCCCCTGGTGCAGGAACGTTTTCGAGCCTATTGAACACTTTCTGCTGCCTCCCGCCAGGTGGCAGCATGCTCAGCCGGACGTAAAAGTCCGCGGGGGGATAGTTGATATTGGCGGTTGCCGGACATAAGTACTAGATTAGGATAAACGTCCGGGGGTGGGGAATGGCATCGGACTTGCGATTCCCGGACTTTTGTGGTTCCCGGGCCAGTGTCCCCCCTATTAGTTCCCGGAAAAAGAGGGTTTTTGTGTATATATATATATAATATATATTATATATATATATATATATATATATTAATATATATATATTAATATATATATATATATATATATATATTATAAAATATATATATATATATATATATATATTAAAAAATTAAAGTAATCGTCCAGACCCAAATTTTTTTTGCCGAATTATGTTGAATTCAAATTCAAACACCTAATCCACCCAAAAATAATTGATTTCCAGGCCTTATTTCCGAAAAACACGACTTTTGTAAAAAGCGCGTGAAAAAAAAAATCTTCCCCTCCAACAGGGCTACGACTGTTATTGATGACGTCAGAACAGGGACGCCCGCAGACACTCTGTCTGACACCTGTCGCCAAATGTTATGATGACGATTGTACTTCGGTGTCAGACAGTGAATCTGTCGCCCGTGACAGATCTAGAGTACGATGCTCAATCTGACACCGAAAGAAATGACGCTGGTCGCGTATACTATGAGGGAAAAAGAACCTCAGATTGTCATGGGATCCTATATGTTTGAGCCCGAGTACGAGTGAATGACAGTGTTAGCAGAGCCTGAGGTTCAGCAGGAGGACCTGGCACTTCTCCAAAACATGGATTGGTAAATAAGGTTAAACCATGTGTGTTGGGAATCACCTGAAGGTACTTTCGAGAAATCCTATGGTTAGTTTTGGAGCTACAGTCAAACGTATTTCTCGGAAACCACAACTACTAGCATTAACTACAGCATAGAGTTGGAAAATATGTGGACGGGGAAGGCAGAAAGTGTGACGCCACACCACCACAGGGGTCTCTCACCACAGGGCACGCCCACTCCACAACTGGTTTTCTTGGTTTACTTGGTCTTGTTAAAAGGCAAAAACCTCACAGTCGTGGTGGTCCATCGCTACCCTCCCCTACACACCGTTTCTCAACACAACTGCTCGCCCCAACACACTATAGGCGTGAATCACCACACGCCACTCCGCCACTCCACCCTACACACGCCCACTCCTTTCCGTGTGCAAACTTTTCTCGAAGGCACAGCTGTCTTGCTGCACCCATAAAGGATGCATGGGATGTGGCTATAGCAAAAAAAATCTATCAGAAACACCCAAATTTTCTTCAAGTACTATATTTAATTCTGTTGTTTACGTGCCCTCTCTGATCACGCGGGAAGATGAGCCTCCCTGATGCTACCCTCACCGACCTGAGCCTGAGCGTCTGCAAACCTTGAGAGCGTTTTGAAAACTCGGGGAATTTGCAGATTTTGATTGCGGATTATTTAAAAACGGCTGACTGGATACAAAAAGTGACGACGTATTGTTGATATACTTGTTAATGGCTATGATTTGATTGCATTAAATCAGGAATGATGAAATGGTCTGGACGATTACTTTAAGGTAATTTCCCTAACAATGGATATCTACGGAAATCTCTAATTATGGGAATTTCACTAGATTTTTCCATATAATGATTTTGATGATTTTTTGGGAGCCATAAATCAGTTATATTTGTTTCCCCCACCTAAAAACCCCGTTTTCCCGCCAGTTCCCCAGGCTTGTTGGCTGTAGAGGGAAGAAGAAAAAGATAGGAGTGAAGGACTTGAAGGTGAAGGCGAAGGTGAAGGGGATGAAAGGTGGATGTACGGGATGAAAGGTGGATGTAGGGGATGAAAGGTGGATGTAGGGGATGAAAGGTGGATGTAGGTAGTATTAAGTAACAGGAACTACCTCGTGTAGGTCTCACGGCCTCTTTTAGCTTCCTTATTTTCTTATGTTCTTATGACTTTCTTCAGAATTACCCAAAATACATAGGAAAAGAGCACTTTTTTCACCTCGTACTAATTACTGGTTGAAAGTACCGGTATAAGTGCAGTTTAAACCAATACACGATCAGTGGTTTTAAGTATCCTGAACGTATCGTTCTCATCATAAGGAGTATTTCTTACGGTTATAATGGACGAGAACTTCGCGGTTGTTTTCAGACACCAACTAATTTTTCCTGGCCTACAATAGGTGCTTTTTCTAATGGAGATAGTTTTATTTTCCGGAAACCCATAAAAAATTTTTTTTTTTTAATTTCATCACCGAATTTTATGCATGGTTAAAGTTAAGGTTAGGTTAGATATACTTAGTGGTTAAGGTAAGGTTAGGCTAGGTTTCATTAAAACCTATAAGGTTAGGTTAGGTATACTTAGTGGTTAAGGTTAGGTTAGGTTTCATTAAAACCTATAAGATTAGGTATACTTTGTGGTTATGGTTAGGTTAGTTTTCATTAAAACCTACAGTACTCGTCAAAAGTGTGCGGCGCCCTGCTCCCGCCCCCGCACAACAAACAATACATAAGGAAATTTATAGAAATAATGTATTATAATTAGCTTTTATTATTTGGTTGGGTGGCCTCTTCTCTTCTTCACGACTTGGAGACGTCGGGGTAGTGAAAGAGCTAGGTTTCTTAGGTGTTCAGGTGAGGTGTTTGCCCAGGACTCACGGATGGCCTTTTCGAGCTTGGGTATGGAGCTGACGTCTTTCCCCTGCAGATCCTTCTTGACCATGTGCCAGAGGCTCTCAATTGGGTTGAGGTCCGGGCTGTTACCTGGCCAATCCTTTATGAAGGGTACCATGCAGTCATCAAGCCAGTGAGTGACAGATTTGGCAGTGTGAGCAAGAGCACTGTCCTGTTGAAACACACTGGCACGTGTGAGATCGAAAGAATCTGACAAATGTTCACAAAGTAGCTCCAGGTAAACACCTTGATTCACTTTAAGGTTTTAAGGAAGCACAACAAGCTTGCCTAAACCTCTGCCAGAGAAACAACCCCACACCATAAGTGAATCTGGGTGTTTCACGGTGCTCTCCACATACCATGAGTCGAGGGGGTCACTGACTGGGCGACGGTACACTCGAGCTCCTCGGTTAAATGTCACAGTAAATGTTGCTTCATCAGACCACAACACTGACAATTAGTCATCATCAGTCCAAGCAAGATATTTCTTGGTGAAGGTGCCCCTGCGAGCTCTCTGCGCACGTGTAAGAAGTGGCTTCTTCAGTGGCTTGTGGCTAGTATAACCCAACTCGTGCACTCGGCGAGATACGGTACGCACAGACACTGCACCAAACTCTTCATGGTTGTTTTCCTTCAATACCCTTGCCTGTAACACGAGGGGTACTCTCCAACGAATGTCTTAGAACGTTCACAGACCTTTGAGAAATCTTCCTGGGATGACCAGGCCGAAGTTTCTGTGATGGCGTTTCACCGCTGTTTTCCTCTCTGAAACGCGCCAAGTACACCCTCACTGTTGACTTAGCCACACACAACAACTCACTTATTTCTTTCGTTTGGTGGCCTGCATCCTTTAAACCAATGATCTGAGCAATGGTTTCTTTGCTTAGTTCCTTGGTAGGTGCCATAATAAAAATATAATACCACAATCACCACTGATAAGTGCAAAACACACGACAAAGGTCACGACTCACGGTATGTGGAGAGCACCGTAAAACACCCAGATTCACTTATGGTGTGGAGTTGTTTCTCTGGCAGAGGTTTAGGCAAGCTTGTTGTGCTTCCTTAAAACCTTAAATAAGCACCTGGAGCTGCTTTGTGAACATTTGTCAGATTCTTTCAAGCTCACACGTGCCAGTGTGTTTCAACAGGACAGTGCTCTTGCTCACACTGCCAAATCTGTCACTCACTGGCTTGATGACTGCATGGTACCCTTCATAAAGGATTGGCCAGGTAACAGCCCGGACCTCAACCCAATTGAGAACCTCTGGCACATGGTTGTTTATTGGTCAAGAAGGATCTGCAGGGGAAAGACGTCAGCTCCATACCCAAGCTCGAAAAGGCCATCCGTGAGACCTGGGCAAACACCTCACCTGAACACCTAAGAAACCTAGCTCTTTCACTACCCCGACGTCTCCAAGCCGTGAAGAAGAGAAGAGGCCACCCAACCAAGTAATAAAAGTTAATTATAATACATTATTTCTATAAATTTCCTTATGTATTGTTTGTTGTGCGGGGGCGGGAGCAGGGAGCCGCATACTTTTGACGAGTACTGTATAAGGTTAGGTTTGGTATTTTCTATTCAATTACTTCCCTGTTATCTGAGACCCTGACTAAATTTCTCCCGGCCAAGTTTTAGTGCTTTTTCTGATGGAGATAGTGTTTTTAATGGAAACGGCGACCATAAAATTCGGTGAAGATTTTTTAATTTTTTTAATATGGGTTTCCAGAACATAAAACGGTATTATTCTAGTGTTTTCCCATACTCCCCCCTCTCCCCAAAAACAAGCTTGGGGAACTGGGAGAATGCAGGATATATGGCTGGGGTACAAAATATGTGTTGCAACCACATACTTTTTGAGTTATGGAAGTTATAAAAATTCCCTAGATCTTAACCCGTCGGGTGCCAGCGACGTAGATCTACGTCGGCAGGGCGTGTCACCCCCAGTGCCAGCGACGTAGATTTACGTAGGCATAATTAAAAATTTATTTGGGCAAAACTATTCACTTATTATTTTCCATTTCCACATAGGGTGACAAATGCACCTTTTGAGCAATGTGGCAACAGTATAGCATGTGGATAAGGCTGCACTCACACCAAGCGAGTCGAGTTGAGTCGAGTCAAGGAGAGTAATTGTCATAACGAGTGATCGAAGACTCGTTGTGATTCGAATTGACTCCACTCAACTCAAATTGTTTGGTGTAAAACTAATCCTCTCTCGCATTTTTTGGTGTAAAACTAATCGCTTATTATTTTCCATTTCAACATAGGGTTACACATGCACCCTTTGAGCAATGTGGCAACATTATAGCATGTGGATAAGGCTCAATGGATACACTCAACACTCAAACTAAACTCTATGGATAAAAAAAACCGAATGTAGCAAAAATGTTCATAGCTAATTTTCACATGAAAAATAAATTTGTTAAGGGCTTGTTTGTCATTATTTTGTTTAATTTAACCAATAGACCACAAATAAAAAATTTAAAAATAATCGAAAATCGGTCAGCGCTGGCGTAGGTCAAAGGTAAAAAATTGGGCAGCACCCGACGGGTTAAGGGAAAATTAATTGGATTTCTTCTGAGTCTAGAGACGTGTGAACCTGACGATCCTCACAGAATGATGACCGAAGTGTAGAGAACACCCCCAACCCAAGCTAGGAGGTTAGGGTAAGTTAGGTTAGATTTGGTTAGGTTAGGTTAGATTTGGTTAGGTTAGGTTAGGTTGTCGGTGGGTCAAGCCCCCCGCTATGTTAGGTTAATTTTGGTTAGGCAAATTTCTCTAGATATAAGGAAATTACCCTAGATCTAGGGAATTTTACCCCCCCCCCTATACAACTCTTAAATTACGTGTTTCCGACGCATAATTTCTTCCCCACCCGAAAACCCCGCATTTCCATAGGTCCCCAACCTTGTTTGGGGGAAGTGGGAGAGTATGGGCAAACACTAGAATTTTACCTATAAAACTATCTCCATTACAAAAAGCACCTATTGTAGGCCAGGAAAAATTAGTCGGTGTCTCTGAAAATGACCGCGAAGTCCTAGTCCATTATTACCTTTCTTACCCCTATAACAGTTGGCGGAAATAAAAAATAACACAAGGGGGGTCTGGGATGACAAAAAAACCCAGCGAGGTTAGGTTACGTAATAAATGCCCAAGTTAGGTTAGTTAACTAGCAGGGGGGTCTGAGCCCTCCCATTTAGGCTAGGAAAGTATTGGTCAATAGGGAGTATTGCTTGAAACTGCATATTTACTAAAGTACCAAAATAACAATATTTGGTATTATTCCAGATGAACACCGAATTCACTTTGGTGGACGAAACTAGTTTTTTCTGGTGAATTTTGATGTGTTTTAAATTAATCTGCTAACAGTTTCTGTCGCAAATATTTTTTTTTTTTAAGGTAAAGGTTAGGTTAGGTATAGGGTAGGTTTGATATAGGTTATGTTAGGTAAAGGTTAGGTTAGGTATAGATTCGGTGGTTATAATGGACGAGAGTTTCACGGTCGTTTTCAGAGACACCGACTATTTTTTCTTGGCCTACAATAGGTGCTTGTTCTAATGGTGATATTTACATCCGCCAACGAAGTTGGAGGGGTTATGTTTTCACCCCGATCTGTCTGTCTGTCTGTCTGTCTGTTTGTTAGTGTACAGGATTTCTCAAAAAGTTACCAATAGATTTGGACCAAACTCGGTATACCAAGTCTATTTGGTATAAGGAAGAACTGATTTAATTTTGGATGAAATCTATTGACAACTGTTGCCATGGCAACCAATTGATGAAATATTCGGCCGGAGGTATGCGCTCATACTGAGTGCATATATATATATATATATATATATATATATATATATATATATATATATATATATATATATATATATATTATATATATAAAATATAATATATAATATATATATATATATATAATATATATATATATATATATATATATATATTACGTATATTTGATTAAATATTCGGGCGTCGGTATGCGCTCTACTGAGTGCCCCCCCCTAGTTTTATTTTGCGCAAACCAAAAAAATATATATATATATTATATATATATATATATATATATATATATATATATATATATATATATAAAAGTATACTTTGTGGTTAAGGTTAGGTTAGGTTTCATTAAAACCTTTAAGGTTAGGTTAGGTTTCATTAAAACATAAGGTTAGGTTAGGTTTCATTTTTATTTATTTTTTATTTTTTTTGGGGGGGGGGTTTGCGCAAAATAAAACAAGCACCATTAGAACAAGCACCTATTGTAGGCCAAGAAAAAATACTTGGTGTCTCTGAAAACGACCGTGAAACTCTCGTCCATTATTACCAATAGATTAATTCAAAACACATCAAAACTCACCAGAATTTTTTTTTTTTAGTTCACCAAAGGAAGTTCGGTGTTCATCTGGAAATTTACCCAATATTTTATCATTAGCCATATGGCCAGTGGGTACGTTCACCTGTGGCTCCCTCCCAGCTCACCCTATACAGGTATGGACACGCCTGGCTACTGGGCGACTAGTGGGCGTGCTGACAGGTATACTGAGGTGACTCACGGGTCGTCGCGGTCAGGCCCTCGGCCGCGGCACAGGATGGGGTTCAGCTCGTCCTGGGGGTAGGCGTACTTCATGTAACTGTCGTAGCCGAAGTAGAACATTTCCCTCGTATCTTCCTTAAGCTTGATACGTTCACTGTCAGAAAGGCTTCCATATTTCCTTTCTATTCTATTTAGAGGATACCTGAATATATTATAGGCACACTCTGAAACATTCAACACCAACACTAGTACGTATGGCCACAGAGAGGCCCGGAGCAGTACAACCATAATCCCTCCCTGACAGGCTGCATTGTGTCACTGACGTAACTTCAGAAGTTCAGCCGTCACTGAGCCGTGTTTTTGTCGTCCAAGCACCGTCTTGGTACGAAGACCGTTTTTTGTCTTGATTGGTTTCTGCGACAAAAACACAACAAGCTTGGTAGGAGCCGAAATAATAACCAACGTAAAACATTGCGAACAATATCACAAAGTAGTATAGCACACATTTCAGCAAGTGTTATCACTTTGAGGTGAATACGGAAGGTATATTATGAAGAGGCGAATTTTGGTGAGGAAGCCGTAAGAAGCTGGCTTCTTGCCGGCTTCTCTCGCGCTTGCGTGCCTCGCCAGAACGGCTGACGACAGTTGCCAGCTTCTTGTCGGGGCTCGCCCGCTCGGCGATCACAGCTGATAGCTGTAAACAAAACAACCACACAATGACGCTTGATTGATTGATTTAATGCCAAATAAAAGGTGAATATGTGCACACAATGACGAATTGTCATCTTCAACTCATATCCAACCACATCTTCTCTCATAAACACACTGAATTAAACGCAATGCTAGTCATTTCCACAATATATACCTATCAGCTGCTCTACCGTAGATAACACTATAGTCGCCAGTCACTTGCCACTGCACTAATGTCGCCAGGCACAATACATTACGAACGTATTACAATACGCTCAAGCCTGTCTCTCCGGCTGTCACATCCTCTGCTCTGTGAGGCTGAATGATCTATCATTTACCGTAAATTCTCTGTACTTCTTTGGGACATATCAGAATTACCCTTCAATACAACAACTGAAACAGTTCTTAATAAAAAATGTAGTTTATCATTTTATTTGTCTGCACTTGATGAAAATATTGGCAAAACAATTGAATACTTGAAAACTCAATCTTTAAAAATCGTCTTTTCATAAAAAAACACAAGTTCAAGCAGAATGAGGCTTTAGGAAATATCTACTTGTATGTAAGCATTCACTGAGTACCTATTTTGGGTGTATATGTCTCTCTTACGACGAACATTTAACCAAGAAGTAATTTAAGTGCTTGGCACCTCAACGAACAGTCCTCTATCGAGGACAATACATGGTCTTGTTTACTATTTCCCCCGCCGCGAACTCTAAGCCCCTCCACCTCAATCTTTCCCTCTGAATCAATCAATCAACCCTTCCCTCTGAATACCCTATGTCCTCTGGTTTATCCTATTGTAACGAAGGAGGGTGGGGGCAACCCACCCCTCTCAAACTTCGTCACACTAACGGCTCGGGGCTATGGAGGAGACGGAAAGGACTGCAAGGAGACATTTACTGTTGTGCACGGCTTTATTACCCCAACTACTACTACCCACAGTACATAGTGACTGCACGTCTGTCACGTAACTACACGCGCCACTCCGATCCGCCCCAACACAACACAAATCACAGTCAAAGCACGAAATAAGGAGACGAAAGTCTTCTTTATGTGGGAAACGGTATGTGGGAGCGGATGCCACGAATATTCCAGTAGAGGATAGAGAGTGTGATGAGATAAGCGGGTGATGATAGTTAGGATGACATGTAGCCTGTGGTATTGAGAAGTTAGGAGTATCAGTGATATGAACTGTGAGGTAAGGAGCGGGGCGCTGAGCTGAGTTCCTACCCGTGTGGTGTCTACAGGAAAGTGGATGATAACAGATCCTGCCGGCGGGATGGTTTCTGTGGAGATGCTGAACGCCACACTCTGTTTTGGTTAAATGTTCGTCGTAACGAACTTTATAATATCCTTGCTTGTGTGTGTACGTGCGTTTGTACGTCAGACATTTGATACCAGTTAAGTTCAGTTCAGTTGTTGATACCACCACCACCGACCGCATCATTATAGCCGTAGCGGCCAAACTTGTATGATGAACTATACGTTTTGATTCAAGAAGTCGACCGATATATATATATTTAATATATTAGGTTTGCCCTAATATGAATTTATTACAAGTATAGGTATTGTATGTTAAATGTGATATATATGGAGTCAATGACGCAATAAACACATCACATTTCAAACAGGCAAGCATGAAATGGCTCTATAATACACAATAAACATAAAATATAGTGATACAACTTGTAATTTATTGTTTGTTGATGTCTTGTCGCTTCAAATTTCACAACCATTTGGTTGGACTGTTTGGTCGAACTTCGAGAGTCATTTCACCGAACATGTTCGATGAAATGGTTTTGTGAAATTAAGCGGCTATCACACGGTGCGTTTCGTCGGACTGTTTCGTCGAACTTGCCATTTGGTTGGACTGTTTGGTCGAACTTCGAGGGTCATTTCACCGAACATGATCGACGAAATGGTTTTGTGAAATTATACAAAATGTTGCACATACGTAGGTCGAACATACTCTGGGGTCAAAATAAGTCTATACTTTTTCTGTAAGTTATAAATAGTTTTAGCAATTATTAAGCATTGAAATGAACACCATCATATAAAACGTTACAGTAAAATTAATACAGATCAGTCTATATTATATATGTTATAGATTTTCAGAAATATGAAGCTGATTTGATGTGTTTGCGGTAGAATGATTACTAGTAAAATATGAGATCTGAGAAGTATAACGGGGAGAAAATGAAAATGATGCGTGTGGTTTTCACTGAAATGGGATGTGAAATGAATGAGGTGGTTGAAAGGACAGGCAGAGAATGGCTGTTATTGTTGCTGGGACTGTGTGATGACTGGTGAGACAAGGGGACGGATGATTGAGACAGGGAAAGAGTTTGGAGAGAATGTGGTGTTTGTTTGTTTGTTTAGAGGATATTTTCTCAGAGCCATAGTGATCTACCGCTCGGGCTTAGTGTTGGCCGAAGCCACCACCCCGGGAGGGGGGTCACAAACCCCCGGCTAACACCCGGTACCCATTCACTGCTGGGTGGACAGGGGCTCGGGTTTTAAGAAGACCGCCTGTCTGTCTTCGCTCCGCCCGGGGATCGAACCCGGGACTTCTCGGTTGTCAGCCGAGCATGCTAACCAGTAGCCTACACTACGGAGCCACCTGTAATATCAAGATCCGGTAAAATGGACGAGGACTGCGCGGTCCTTTCCTGAAACACTGCCTACATATGGTATTATTTCACACTAGGACCGAAATTGCTTACACAATTGGGCGGGGTTTTGGGCCATTGGCAATTGGGCGGGCGGACGGGCCGCCCGCCACAGGTTTCGGTGGCCACAGGTAACAGTGGCCGGCGATCGCCCGCCACTCGATTTTGGGCTCTGCTACGCCCTGCTGGATGAATTATTACCCTAACCTAACCGAACCTAACCTTCTAACGGGAGGGGCTCCGTCCCCTTCGACCCCCTGACGGGAATATTAACCTAACCGACTTAACCTAACCGGCGCGCAGTTCTCGTCCACTTAACCCATTTAGCTCACATGAACGCGTCTTCATCTGTCGCTGTTCTCTTCTAACAATCACCTCCTCCCTTTTTCATCACCAGTAGCTACGTATATATATGCCCCTAAAGTTAAAACATTAACAAATCTCCGCCCCCTCTCGCTGTCATCGCTTCATCTTTGTTTGTTATTGTTGGGTGAACCCAAGGGGTTTTGGCCCAACCGTGTGATAGGGTTTTGTCAGTGTTCGACGAACAGGTCCAGCCAAATGCATGTTTGGTTCGATGAAACAGTCCGACGAAACGCCTCGTGTGATACCCGCTTAAATTATACAAAATGATGCACATACGTCGAACATACTCTGGGGTCAAAATAAGCCTATACTTTTTCTGTAAGTTATAAATAGTGTTAACAATTATTAAGCATTGAAATGAACACCATCATATAATACGTCACAGTAAAATTAATACAGATCGGTCTATATTATATATGTGATAGATTTTCAGAAATATGAAGCTGATTTGATGTGTTTACAATTTGCGGTAGAATGATTACTAGTAGAATATGAGATCTGAAAAGTATAACGGGGAGAGAATGGAAATGATGCGTGTGGTTTTCACTGAAATGGGATGTGAAATGAATGAGGTGGTTGAAAGGACAGGCAGAGAATGGCTGTTATTGTTGCTGGGACTGTGTGATGACTGGTGAGACAAGGGGACGGATGATTGAGACAGGGAAAGAGTTTGGAGAGAATGTGGTGTTTGTTTGTTTGTTTAGAGGATATTTTCTCAGAGCCATAGTGATCTACCGCTCGGGCTTAGTGTTGGCCGAAGCCACCACCCCGGGAGGGGGGTCACAAACCCCCGGCTAACACCCGGTACCCATTCACTGCTGGGTGGACAGGGGCTCGGGTTTTAAGAAGACCGCCTGTCTGTCTTCGCTCCGCCCGGGGATCGAACCCGGGACTTCTCGGTTGTCAGCCGAGCATGCTAACCAGTACACTACGGAGCCACCTGTAATATCAAGATCCGGTAAAATGGACGAGGACTGCGCGGTCCTTTCCTGAAACACTGCCTACATATGGTATTATTTCACACTAGGACCGAAATTGCTTACACAATTGGGCGTGTGGTTTTGGGCCATTGGGCAATTGGGCGGGCGGACGGGCCGCCCGCCACAGGTTTCGGTGGCCACAGGTAACAGTGGCCGGCGATCGCCCGCCACTCGATTTTGGGCTCTGCTACGCCCTGCTGGGATGAAATTATTACCCTAACCTAACCGAACCTAACCTTCTAACGGGAGGGGCTCCGTCCCCTTCGACCCCCTGACGGGAATATTAACCTAACCGACTTAACCTAACCGGCGCGCAGTTCTCGTCCACTATAACCCATTTAGCTCACATGAACGCGTCTTCATCTGTCGCTGTTCTCTTCTAACAATCACCTCCTCCCTTTTCATCACCAGTAGCTACGTATATATATGCCCCTAAAGTTAAAACATTAACAAATCTCCGCGCCTCTCGCTGTCATCGCTTCATCTTTGTTTGTTATTGTTGGGTGAACCCAAGCGGTTGGCCCAACCGTGTGATAGGGTTTTGTCAGTGTTCGACGAACAGGTCCAGCCAAATGCATGTTTGGTTCGATGAAACAGTCCGACGAAACGCCTCGTGTGATACCCGCTTAAATTATACAAAATGATGCACATACGTCGAACATACTCTGGGGTCAAAATAAGCCTATACTTTTTCTGTAAGTTATAAATAGTGTTAACAATTATTAAGCATTGAAATGAACACCATCATATAATACGTCACAGTAAAATTAATACAGATCGGTCTATATTATATATGTGATAGATTTTCAGAAATATGAAGCTGATTTGATGTGTTTACAATTTGCGGTAGAATGATTACTAGTAGAATATGAGATCTGAAAAGTATAACGGGGAGAGAATGGAAATGATGCGTGTGGTTTTCACTGAAATGGGATGTGAAATGAATGAGGTGGTTGAAAGGACAGGAAGAGAATGGATGTTATTGCTGCTGGGACTGTGTGATGACTGGTGAGACAAGGGGACGGATGATTGAGACAGGGAAAGAGTTGGAGAGTGTGATGTTTGTTTGTTTGTTTAGAGGATAATTCCTCAGAGCCATAGTGATCTACCGCTCGGGCTTAGTGTTGGCTGAAGCCACCACCCCGGGAGGGGGGTCACAAACCCTCGGCTAACACCCGGTACCCATTCACTGCTGGGTGGACAGGGGCTCGGGTTTTAAGAAAGACCACCCATCTGTCTTCGCTCCGCCTGGGGATCGAACCCGGGACTTCTCGGTTGTGAGCCGAGCGTGCTAACCACTACACTACGGGGCCTCCTGTAATATCAAGATCCGGTAAAATGGACGAGGACTGCGCGGTCCTTTTCTGAGACACTGATTACGTATGGTATTATTTCACACTAGGACCGAAATTGCTTACACAATTGAGCGTGTGGTTTTGGGCCATTGGGCAATTTTCCGCCTGCCACAGGTTTCGGTGGCCACAGGTAACAGTGGCCGGCGGCCGCCCGTCCGCCCGCCCGCCACTCGATTTTGGGCTCTGCCACGCCCTGCTGGGATGAAATTATTACCCTAACCTAACCGAACCTAACCTTCTAACGGGAGGGGCTCCGTCCCCTTCGACTCCCTGACGGGAATATTAACCTAACCGAAACTTAACCTAACCGGCGCGCAGTTCTCGTCCACTATAACTCATTTAGCCCACATGAACGCGTCTTCATCTGTCGCTGCAGTTCTCTTCTAACAATCACCTCCTCCCTTTTCATCACCAGTAGCTACATATATATATGCCCCTAAAGTTAAAACATTAACAACAAATCTCCGCGCCTCTCGCTGTCATCGCTTCATCTTTGTTTGTTATTGTTGGGTGAAGCGGTTGGCCCAACCGTGTGCTAGATGTGTTGTCAGTGTTCGACGAACAGGTCCAACCAAATACAAGTTTGGTTCGACGAAACAGTCCGATGAAACGCCTCGTATGTATGATACCCGCTTAAGCGGCTATCACACGGTGCGTTTCGTCGGACTGTTTCGTCGAACTTGCCATTTGGTTGGACTGTTTGGTCGAACTTCGAGGGTCATTTCGCCGAACATGTTCGATGAAATGGTTTTGTGAAATTATACAAAATGTTGCACATTTCGTTGAACATACTCTGCGGTCAAAATAAGTCTATAATTTTTCTGTAAGTTATAAATAGTGTTAGCAATTATTAAGCATTGAAATGAACACCATCATATAATACTTAACAGTAAAATTAATACATATCAGTCTATATTATATATGTGATACATTTTCAGAAATATGAAGTTGATTTGATGTTTGTGTTTACATTTTGCGGTAAAATGATTACTAGTAGAATTATAGAATATGAGATCTGAAAAGATAACGGGGAGAGAATGGAAATGATGCGTGTGGTTTTGACTGAAATGGGATGTGAAATGAATGAGGTGGTTAAAAAGACAGGAAGAGAATGGATGTTATTGCTGCTGGGACATGTGTGGTGAGACAAGGGGCGGATGATTGAGACAGTGAAAGAGTTTGGAAAGAATGCGCTGTATGGCAAATAGACAATAAAACTGCATGCTAGCTTGTATGTAGTTTTGTTTTCTTCTGTTTCCCTTTTGTGTGGTTTTTTATATTCTACAGGAGCAGCCGGTTCAAAGGCCTGGCCTATGAAGAAAAGGCCACCTGTAATATCAAAATCAGGTAAAAATGGACAAGGACTGCGCGGTCCTTTTCTGAGACAGATTTCTGAGACTATATATGGTATTATTTTACACTAGGACCGAAATTCCCTACACAATTTGGCGTGTGGTTTCTGTTTACCTTATTGGATTCTAGGAAACATTATCTCTATGAGCTTCCATCGCAAATCATTACTTTTGGAGATAATGCCATGTTGTTCATGGCATTATGACAATTCCGGCAAATTGTCATAGGGAGGCGAGACAAGAGTTTACGTCCGCCACACTCTTCTTCCTCTTGTGACCTGCATCGCCCCGATCTGTTCTTTCCTTGCCTCGGACACTTTTTTAATGCAGATTTGGCTTTAGTTTGGAGGTTAAAGCGTGGGACTAGGTTAGGTTAGGTTAGATTCCTACCGCGTGTTGCTTCCCGACGGTCGCGTGCAGGTGGTGAAGTATTACGTCAGCGGCGATTCGGGCTTCGTGGCAGAGGTGTCCTACGAGCGGCCCTCCTGACGCGGTTCCTAGCTCCTTAACGCCTGCATGTTGTTACTCTGTTCCTACTGTACTATTGTTACAGGAATTACCATGTGTAGGTCTCACAGCCTCTTGTAGCTTCCTTATTTTCTTATGTTCTTATGTTCTCTAAAGTACAGCCATACGCTCGAAATATAGGTAGAGGTAACCAGGGTAGAACAAGAAGTAACGGATTCAAGCTGGAAAAGCGTAGATTAAAAAAAAAAAAAATAGGGGAAAACTAGTTCACAAATAAGGTGGTAAATGATTGGAATGGACTCAGTCGTCAGGTGGTCCGTGCGGAGTCAATAGTGATCTTTAAAAGGAGTCTGGATGGATTCATGGATGGGAAAGAGAGGTGGATGTAGGTAGTGTTAAGTAACAGGAACTACCTCGTGTAGGTCTCACAGCCTCTTGTAGCTTCCTTATTTTCTTATGTTCTTATGTTCTTATTAGCGAGTCTAAAGGTGGGGTTAGGTTAGTTTAATTTTCATATCTCATATACACTCCTTCCTATTAAAAATGTCTTATATCTCCGAAAGTAGTGATTTGCGACGGAAGTTCATAAAGAAAATGTTTCTTAGAATCTATTAAGGTGAACAGAAACCACACTCCAAATTATGTAGGTAATTTCGGTCCTAGTGTAAACATTTACCCTACATTTACCTGGCCAGAAATTGTTGCTTTATCAGATGGAGATATTTTTATGGTATTATTTTACGATGGCACCAAACTTCCCTACACAATTGGGAGCATGGTTTTTGTTTACCTTATTGTATTCTAAGAGACATTTTCTCTTTGAGCTTTCCGTCGCAATTCAATAGTTTCGGAGATATAGAACATTTTAGGTGGGGGGAGGAATATGTCTCATTGTTTACAAAATGTCTCCCTCTTCCTCTTCTTGTGACCTGCATCGCTTTTGTTTGGTATTTTATTAAACTTTTATTATTGGACCCAGTTAGGAGGTTAAAGGTTAGGTAAGGTAAGGTAAGGTTAGGTTAGGTTAGGTTAGGTTAGGTTAGGTAAGGTTCAGATTAGGTTAGGTAAGGTAAGGTAGCCACGGGTGCGCCTCCGAAAGAAAAGCAATGCAGGTCACAAGAAGAGGAAGAGGGAGGCATTTTGTAAGCAAGGAAACTTATTCTTCCTCCCACCTAAAATGTTCATATCTCCGAAACTATTGATTTGCGACGGAAAGCTCAAGGAGAAAATGTCTCTTAGAATACAATAAAGTAAACAAAAACCATGCTCCCAATTGTGTAGGGAAGTTTGGTGCCATCGTAAAAATTTACCATTTTTATTTTCCGGAAACCTGTTAAAAAGTTGTTTTTTTCCACCAAATCCTAGGGTCACTTTTTCATTGATAACAATGTATCTCCATAAGAAAAAGCTGTAAAACTTGGCCAGGAAATAATAGTCAGTGTCTCAGAAACCAGGGAAGTGACGAAATTGTACGAATGCAACTGTGCCCCGCCCCGCAGGTTCTAACGGGAGGGGTTCCGACCCCTTCGACCCCCTGACGAGAATATTAACATAACCGAAACTTAATCTAACCTCCTAAGGGATGGGGGTGGGTGGGAGGGAGGTCGGGGTGTGTCTATGCATTATTAGACAACTCTTATAATTTTTTCAATATATATATATATATATATATATATGTTTTTAAGGTTACGCATGCAGAAATGGATTAATACTGCACATTATACTAAGCAAAAAATAATCTGTTAAATGGTAACGGCGGTAGCGATCGACCGCGCAGTTCTCGTCCACTATAACCCATTTAGCCCACATGAACGCGTCTTCATATGTCGCCATTCTCTTCTAACAATCACCTCCTCCCTTTTCATCACCAGTAGCTACGTATATATATGCCCCTAAAGTAAAAACATTAACAACAAATCTCCGCGCCTCCCACTGTCATCGCTTTCATCTTTGTTTGTTATTGTTGGGTGAAGCGGTTGGCTCAACCGTGTGCTAGATGTGTTGTCAGTCTTCTTCTTCTTTCAGGTGAGGAGCTAAACCGCGGTTTTCACCCGGTTCAAAGCCTAATTTCCGGCTGGCTCCCTCAGGGCTTGTATGAGGCCCTAACTCTCTGCTCTTTTTTCCCAAGCCTTTTCTAAAAATACTTTAACCCCTTCGATGATTCTTCTATTGGTGTCCTGTACCCTACTCAAACCTAAAAGAAATTCCATTATCCCATCTATGTTCCCCTCTGCCACTCTATCCCACTGATCCACGCCTACCTCCCGTGCCACTATTGCTATAAGCCGCTCTCTTTCCTCATCATACCTTGGACACACTAATACCAGGTGATCTACAGTTTCATCTAGTCTACCCATACACATTTGACATATCTTGCTTCCTTCGTTTGCCCATCTATATGTTCTACTATTGACCTCCAGAGATTTAGTCCTTGCTTTAAATATTAAACTACTCCCCAAGCTACCATCATAAAAGACCTCACACTTTGGTGTGGTCTTCCCCTTGTACCAAGTCAGAGAACTCTTACCCTCCATCCTCTGTCTCCACATCTCCCTGCCCTGCCTCTGAACTTGGTCTTTCACCTTTCGCTTTAACTCCCCCTCACTAGACTGGTGTATCCTATCTGTGAAACCCTGTAACCCACATTTCCTCTCCCACCGTCTGCTTGATCTATCCCATTTACTACTCTGTCCTATCCACTCATAAACTTTTCGAGCCCACCTGTTTTCATCCATTTTTCTAAGCCTGATTTTGTAATTAAGCACTGACTTTCCTATTCTCTCCGCAAAGGTACTCCACCCTGCCTCTCCCCTGATCGCCTCCACTGCTACATACCTGTTTGCCTCTAGTGCAAGTCTACCTACCCTGTTCTGTACTACCTCTAACTTGTCCAGCTCTCCTACCGTCCACCTCATACACTCTGCCCCATACATGAGGCTCGGTACTGCCATGCCTTTCCACAACCCTCTTACTACCTCATACCTGTTTGCCCTACATCTTGCTACACTACCAAGCCTTCCCACCCACTGATTTGCTTTTCCTATTTTATCCTGTTTCGTCCTATCAGTGTTCGACGAACAGGTCCAACCAATTACAAGTTTGGTTCAACGAAACAGTCCGACGAAACGTCTCGTGTGATACCCGCTTTAGGGAGTTAAGGGTGGTCCCGAGCACCCTTAGCCTCGCGGTCCCGTAGCGAGTGAGAAAACGGTTTGAGCATCACCCGTAGAGGCGCTACGAGATAAAAAGTCCCGTAGGGTAATACTTATGTACCCGTAACTCTTTCGAGCATCTCCCCCCTGGCCCGTGGGGTAAAGATTCGTTTTTGTGCCCCTCTCCTTTTTCAGATAAAACTATTTTTTCGATAGATTTTGATGTGTTTTGAAAGAATCTGACCTTTGTTTTTCTTGGTAATCACTAGTTATTATTCTACCTCCTTGACAGAAGCAAGAAATTGTTGCTTTGAAGAGTTTGATTAAAGAGTCATCACAATAAGGTATGGTATAAGTCAGAATAAGTTACATCACTGGGAAGCCTGAGGTTTTTAAGGTTGGTTAGGTTAGTTTAAGAAAAAGGGGTCCTTTGGGGTCATGTCCCCCCATGTTAGATTAGGTTTAGTTCTGTTTTATTCGTAACCTATATTTTTCTGGTAGATTTGATGTATTTTGGAACAATCTGAATTGTGTTTTTGAGATTGGTTACGTATCCGAACTTAACTGAATCTCCCCCACCACTCTGGCTGTTCACACACTCAGGGGGGAAGGGTTTAGGCAAATACAAGGGGTCCTTTCACGGTGTTATATTGAAGTAACACACAGTACAAACTTCAAGGTCACTCACTACAAATCTACAACTCCTAGACACTACAACACACGCCAAATACCCCCCGACCTCTTCCTCGGCCGTCGTAGGGAACGCTCCAACAGTCATAACCCCAGTACCTCGCACAGACACACCATAGTGGCCGCCTCGTCCAGGCGCCACAACCCACAGCGGCCGCCACAAGCCAGGCGCCGCAATACTACCACACAACCTTACCTCCTCGCAGGCACAACCTTGCGACTATCCACTGTGGCCGCCTCCTTCTGCTGCGTCGCCGTCAGTGCGACAGGCGCACCGCAAGCACACCACACGTCACCTCCTAGTGCCACCCCAACGCCAAACAGTGGCCGTCACATCAGGCGCCACAACCCACAGGGGTAATTCCTCTCCCAGGAAGTCCCCCCGTGCCTCCCAACGAGCCAGGAGACGTCTCTCCACTGGCCCCGCCGTTTCCCTTCGTCGGCGACTCCCACAGCCGGCAGCTCGCGCGCTACCTCTTCCCCTAGAGATGTCTCTCACCCGACAGTCCTTGGGTGCCACGCGGCACCCCTCTCTTTCCTTTGTCCCGGCGTCACACGCCAGCCAATCACCATTCAGTGGCCACCATGCCGCGACGAATAGGAATCCTCGGCGAAAATGACGTCACCCTGATGAAGGCACTGCTTGCGTTCGTAACAATACCATTCAAGATTCGGTAAACGTCTCATATAATCAATATAGCATTATATGACGGTAGAAATTTAGATTAATCCATTAATGAACAACTATAACCATATTAATATATTTGTTGCCAGAAAAGTGTACAAGACGTTTGTATGCAAGCCTCGTGGGCTTGATGTGGATGGCCCAGGTTCAAGGCCTCCTACAACACCGGAGGGGCTTTGCCAAGCCTCTGAAGGAAACATTAGATCCTTCGTCTCACATCTGTGCCTTCCTGAGGAAGTTTAAACAGCTCTTGCCTATGTGATTGGTTCACCAGACTATATACTATTAGAGCTAATATAATGTTAGGGTTCATTAGCAGAAGTGTTAAAAGTAGAAGAGCGGAAGTTATTCTAAAGCTTTATCAGGCTCTAGTACAGTGGTTCTTAACCTAGGTTCGACCGAACCCCAGGGGTTCGGTGAGCCAGTCTCAGGGGTTCGGTTGAGGCCTTCCGAAACACATTGCAATTTTGCTATTATTGTAATGCCGGATTATTCATCAGAGTAAATCATACGCAAGATTAACATAAAATCAAGCAGTGCGGTGAAGGAAGAGTTGTGTGTGCATGCGTCTGTGTCAGAGGTGGACACCGCAAACGAAAATCCACTTCCGCAAATGCAAGTCCGCAAACCCTTATCCTTACTTTCCGCAACCACAAGTCCGCAAATTTCTTGAAGTTTGCACTTCCGGAACCGCAAGTCCGCACAGCCGCAAGCCAATTTCGTGATGTTTTCCCTGCATAAAATTCAATAATATAGGTAAAGTTTTTGTAGTTGTAAATTAATAAATTTCTTACTAAATCACCTTTGTCAATTGAAATATATTAGTATTTTTTTCATATTTACCCTTCAGCGCCCCACATTTGATATAAACTCACATTTCACCTCCCCCTCATTGTGAGTAAATTGATCAACAAACTAAATGGTAATAAGTAGTATAAGTACACTACACTCCAAATTCTGTTTCATTGATATGATATCAGGCCCTTAACCTCAGACTCCTCTGGTGACAATTCCATCTTGAGCTGGTTCATGTTTCCCTTCATGAAGACCAATCTCAAAATTATCAGAGGACAGACTCTCTCTTTTGGCCTTTAGGAGAACAGTTTATCCACGGGTGCAGAGCTGGGTATGGCCGTGTTGTACTTAACAAACACATCAACCAGGTTCCTCGCCCTCCGACTGACCTACAGTGTTGCGCACACAGTCACCTCCCCGTGATCTTCCTCTTCAGTATGAAGAGGAACACCAGCATACCGTTTACAGCAGCAATCCGCTGGGTCTTGGTGATGGAGGGCGTAGTGGGCGCCATAGTAATCAAGATGCGGCAGAGATCAGACGGCACAAAATTGTTTGCGCGGCACGAGGGATGGCGGTTAACTCGCACCTCGGCCTAGCGATAACGCAGGATCAAGACTGTCGCCTCGCCACTGCAACGCACTAAGTCACTCACAACATACTCCTTGCAAGTAATATTTAGCTCTACAGCAGAGCCATGGTCACTGCAAGCAAATAACACTGTCATCAGCACACGTAGAATACACACCTCTTGGTATGCTCGCCGTGTCCATATCACTGGTTTATGACCCTCTGACCTCCCTCACCTTGCTCAAAATATGCGTATATTATATACGAAAATGTGTCAGTAAGATGATAGTTTGGTCCGTTTTTCTAAACATCTTGCGGTTATTTCATAATCTTGGGTGAGGGTGGATAATTGAAGACATGACTGAGTCAGCGAGGGACGCGTGAGGTCAGAGCCGAGCCCACAAACGCCAAACATTGTTTCTAGTATCTACTGACCTTGGATCTCATTTAAAAAAGTTTACAGTAATATCTAAGATATTTCAATGATATTATAACATCACACAGATAATGTTCATATGAGTTTCAACCAAAACTATGGTAAAAAAAGAAGCATCATACCTACAAAGTGAGGCAGGAAGAAGGATTTGGAGATACACGTACGTACTTCGTCTATGAATGCTCACTGATAACTGCGGTCAAGGTTGACTGGTGGGAAAGCAGCCTCCCTTAGCGTATCCCACTCACCCTGGACGGTGCACGTAGCCGCGCAGGAATTGTGTTCAAACTCACCATGGCCACTTGGGAATTTGCGAACATATTTGTGTTTGCGGCAGTACTTCCGCAAACGCAATTTCGCAATTTTGTATCCTTCCTCAAATCCGCAAACGAATTCGGACTTCCGCAATTTGCGGACGTTGCGGTTTGCGGTAGTTTTGCGGAAGTGCCCACCTTTGGTATGTGTGTGTGTGTGTGTTCGCACGCCTCTCTTTCTTCCGAGCAGTCATATATAGGGGGGTAGGGGGGGAACTCGGCCATGGCCCCTCCATTTGTCCCATTAGGACAAAAATTGTTTTGCCCTTGATTATTAAATTAGTGCAATATATCTCTTCTGAGGTCTTACAATGCCCCGAAAAATGCTTGATTTTCAAAAAATATTCATAACTCCCACTTCAGACCCCACAGCTGTAGCGATTCGCTCTGCTCTATCTCCCTCCCTTAAAACAATCCTAGATTCACCCCGGTACCCCCCTCCTCTTTCGAAGGATCTATATATGTCACTGCTGCCGAGTCCTTCCTTCCTTCTTATTATCTAAATATTCTCTTGAATTTTGAAGAAATTTATATTAAATCTTTATATTAATTTTGTTTTTCCGTCCTATATTTGAGGGGTTCGGCTAGTGTGCGGAAGTTTTCGTTAGGGTTCGGCGCCTCTGAAAAGATTAAGAACCACTGCTCTAGTA
The DNA here is from genome assembly GCA_016584305.1 of Chionoecetes opilio. Lineage (NCBI taxonomy): Eukaryota > Metazoa > Arthropoda > Malacostraca > Decapoda > Majidae > Chionoecetes > Chionoecetes opilio. The sequence goes on from JACEEZ010022299.1 coordinate 887,166, forward strand.
AGACCTCACCGGCCTAGACTATGTGGTTCAGTTTTGGTCTCCATATTACAGGATGGATATAGCCTTGTTAGAATCAGTAAAGAAAAGGATGACCAAAATGATACAAGGGATGCGTAACTTTAGTTATGAGAAGAGATTGAAGTTATTAAAGTTACACTCACTCGAGAGACGCAGAGTAAGGGGCGATCTGATAGAAGTTTTTAAGTGGATAAAGGGATTTAATAAAGGAGAGGTAGGAAAAGTTCTTATGGCTTTTAACCAGGGTAGAACAAGAAGTAATGGATTCAAGCTGGAAGCTAGCTAGGGCGTAGATTTAGAAAGGAAATAGGGAAAAACTGGTTCACAAATTGGGTGGTGAATGATTGGAATGGACTCAGTAGACAGGGGGGGCCATTTTGGAACACTACTAAGACCATCTTAGGGGACTAAGACCAACTTAGCGCTAGTTGGACATTTTCGGAAGCAAATTTCGCTCCGCCTAAGACAGTGCAGCGAATGTAGGCTAAGGCAGGGTTGGGGTCGTTTCTAGCCCGCAATTTTCTCCGTCACCATAACAACAATGGTTATATTATTGGTTATATATTATATATTTTAGACTGTATATAAGGCGTATTTTGTGCATGCCCTTGGAAGTAAAATTTTACTTATTTAAGCTCCGCCCACTTATTTTTACTCTTTTGCGTGCACAGAAAACTGAGCAGATACACTCCCGGCAGCGATATTTTACTCTTTTCCTGTAAAATTTTACAGTCGTGGGTGTGGGTGGTGGTTTCAAGAGCCTGGCCAATCAGATCGCGCGCATGAGAAAATCTTATCAAAACTCCTCCCGTAAATGTTTCTCTTTTCCTTTAATTCTCATCCAATTCAACATTCATTACATGCGCACGACATGCAAAGGATACTGTATTTAATTAAGAGTAGGTAAGGAGTAGTAAGGAGTAGAGTAGGTGACTCTTAACAGGTAAAAAGTCACAAATATTAAAATTCTCCAGCGACGTCTGGGAACAATTTTCCCAATCCCTCAATTTTTCAATGTGTCCGAATCTTCGTTGATGCTTGCTGGCTTAGCACCAAAACTGGTGTATTATTGCTATAGTATAGTCAAATACTTAAATATATTCATGAGTGATATTACATTTGCAATAGAAATTTATAAATTTGGTATATATGTTATATCACACAAAAAGAAAGCCTTTTAGAGAACCTATCGCAGGGCACGAATACGAACATTTCATCAGTCTGATTCAGCTCCACGGTAGGAAGGTCTCTGTGTGTAACCCACGGGCCACCACACACCCACCACCACCCAGGCAACCACCCACCCACCACACACCCACCACACACCCACCACACACCCACCCACCACACGCCCATCACACATCCGCCCACCACACACCCACCCACCACACACCCACCCACCACACGCCCATCACCCATCCGCCCACCACACACCCACCCACCACACGCCCATCATACATCCGCCCACCACACACCCACCCACCACACGCCCATCACACATCCGCCCACCACACACCCACCCACCACAACGCCCATCACCCATCCGCCCACCACACACCCCCCACCACACGCCCATCATACATCCGCCCACCACACACCCACCCACCACACGTCCATCACACACCCGCCCACCACACACCCGCCCATGGATGTTAAACGGGGGAGATGCACTGGAGGATGAATCACAACCAGCATTCATCTAGGTTTAGGCAAAGAATAATTGGTGAAACGTAGATGTAGGTACACGTAGCCTACATACGTACAGGTCCATGAAAGCATTAAACATCCTCGACGCACATCGTGAAATGGCTGTGTAGCAAATAAATATTCAAATAACAGTTTCATAGCGCCCTAAACATTTCAGTTTAATATCAAGTCCATCTATAGAGTTAGAAAACAATGCTAGGCCATTCTAAGAGCTCAAAACAATTAGATATCGATATTTAATACAGACAATCACGCTACTACTCTTTGCTGTGCCTTCAATAATGTCAACCTTAACGATATTCCTTGAGCCTCTTTAAGAGGTAATGAAGTGTACGACACTTTTACTCTCGGCAACATCTAGAAAGAGCTTTGGCAGCGCTACAATCGTATTTTGTGATGGCAAGCAGGGGCGGAGCTTAAAGAAGTATAATTTTACTCCGGAAGGACACTACAAAATACGCCTATATGTGTGGGCTATATATATACTATATACATAGGGGTGGGCTGGGTGGAATAGATATGATTTGCGACAGAAACGGTTAGCAGATTAATTCTAAACATATCAAAACACACCAGAAAAAAAGTGTCGTTATTCAAGATAATATCACATACTGGCTATGATGTAAGTGTGGAGGATGAAAAGGAGGAAGGAAGAGGAGGGAGAAGAAATAATAGAAGAAAAAAAGGAGACAGAGAGGCAGAGAGAGAGAGGAGAGAGAGAGAGAGAGAGAGAGAGAGAGGAGAGAGAGAGAGAGAGAGAGAGAGAGAGAGAAAGAGAGAGAGAGAGAGAGAGAAGAGAGAAGAAGGAGGAGAGAGAGAGAGAGAGAGAGAGAGAGAGAGAGAGAGAGAGAGAGAGAGAGAGAGAGAGAGAGAGAGAGAGAGAGAGAGAGAGAGAGAGAGAGAGAGAGAGAGAGAGAGAGAGAGAGAGAGAGGAGAGAGAGAGAGAGAGAGAGAGAGAGAGAGAGAGAGAGAGAGAGAGAGAGAGAGAGAGAGAGAGAGAGAGAAGAGAGAGAGAGAGAGAGAGAGAGAGAGAGAGAGAGAGAGAGGAAGAGAGAGAGAGAGAGAGAGAGAGAGAGAGAGAGAGAGAGAGAGAGAGAAGAGAGAGAGAGAGAGAGAGAGAGAGAGAGAGAGAGAAGAGAGAGAGAGAGAGAGAGAGAGAGAGAGAGAGAGAGAGAGAGAGAGAGAGAGAGAGAGAGAGAGAGAGAGAGAGAGAGAGGAGAGAGAGAGAGAGAGAGAGAGAGAGAGAGAGAGAGAGAGAGAGAGAGAAGAGAGAGAGAGAGAGAGAGAGAGAGAGAGAGAGAGAGAGAGGAGAGAGGAGAGAGGAGAGACTCCCTCGGCGTGTAACACTGCACTGTGACTAGCAGAAATACATATCTGGCAACTCAAGGAGAAGGAAGAGGAGGGAGAAGAAATAATAGAAGAAGAAAAAAGGAGAGAGAGAGAGAGAGAGAGAGAGAGAGAGAGAGAGAGAGAGAGAGAGAGAGAGAGAGAGAGAGAGAGAGAGAGAGCGGGGCCACCACGGTAATTGATGTAGTTAACGCTATTTTATGCATGGTTCTACTGTATGTATCAGAAAACGAAATCTATCAATGGAAAGCTAATTTAATTCTGCTTGTATTGATATCTGCCATCTTATAAGCTGTCCCACAAAGTTATACATGACGACGAGTTTTAAGTGAATGTTAAGTTCATCATATTTCTTCAGAGTCTCAGAGGCCTCTTCCATTTGCGACATTTCAAGAACCAGTTCACGGAACCCAAGAGTGCAGGCGTTCCATTTGCGCACGAAAACCTGGGTCCGAGGCAAAGCGCGTATAGTGACGCAGCAAAACCCTTGAACTTTCTCTACTCACATTGAGAGGTGGGTAGCTTGGGTAGAGTTTTCAGTTCATAACAAACAATGGTCGCCTTGGGCCCTATTTTCTCTTATCGTGAAGGGTTTTTTTTCCCGCATGCACGAGTCGGAGAGGATGTCAGAACGGCATAAAAGGCATACAAAGGCTGGTGGAGCCATGCGTTCCCGCGATCTTAACTTGATGTCCCTTCACATAGCAGCTAGCTGAGTTATATCTCTCGTTATCTCTCTCTCCTCCTCATCGTTATCTCTCGTTATCTATCGTTCTGCTCTCTCGCTACCTCACTTCCCTCCTCTCTCCTCTCTCTGTCTCTCTCCATCTCTTCCTCCTCCTCCCTCTCTCGTCCCCCTCCCCTCCTCTCTCGCTCTCTCTCGTCTCTCTCTCAGTTCTCTCTATCTCTCTCTCCTCTCCTCCCTCTCTCTCTCTCCTCTCTCCCCTCTCTCTCTCTCGTTATCTCTCTCCCCCTCCTTTCCCTCGCGTTTCTCTCTCTCTCCTCTCTCCCCCTCTCCTCTCCCCTCTCTCTCTCTCTCTCTCCTCTCTCTCTTTTTTCATCTCCTCTCTCCTCTTTTCCCTATCTCCTCTCCTCTCCTCCTCGCTCTCTCTTCTCTCTCTCTCTCTCCTTCCCTCTCCAGCCCTCTGCATCCCCTCTTTTCTCTCTCCTCTCTTTATCTCTCCCCCTTTTCCCTCTTCGTTATCTCTCTCCCTCTCTCTCGTTATCTCTCTCTCGTTATCTCTCTTGTTATCTCTCGTTATCTCTCTCTCTCTCGTTTCTTCTCTCTCTCGTTCTTATCTCTCGTTTCTCTCTCTCTCCTCTCCTCTTCTCCTCGCCCCATCTCCCTTTCCCTCTCTCTCTCTCTCTCTCTCTCTCTTAAAGTAATCGTCCAGAACCATTTCATCATTCCTGATTTAATGCAATCCAAATCATAGCCATTAACGAGTATATCAACAATACGTCGTCACTTTTTGTATCCAGTCAGCCGTTTTTTAATAATCCGCAATCAAAATCTGCAAATTCCCCGAGTTCTCAAAACACACTCAAGATTTGCAGACGCTCAGGCTCAGGCTCCGTGACGTAGCATCAGGGAGGATCCTCTTCCCGCGCTTGATCAGAGGCACGTAAACACAGAGATAAATATAATAGTACTTGAAGATATTTGGGTGTTTCTGATAGATTTTACTTTGCTATATGCCACATGCATGCATCCTTTATGGGTGCAGCATGCTTCCTTCCCACAACACACGCCTGCACACCGACACCCTTCCCACACACACGCCTGCACACACCGCCTCCTTCCACACCACACGCTTGCATACACGCCTCCTTCCCACACACACGCCTGCACACACGCCTCCGTCCACACACACACGCCTGCACACCGCACACCCTTCCCACACTCACAGCCTGCACACCACGCCTCCGTCCCACACACACGCCTTCACACCGACAACCCTTCCCACACTCACGCCTGCACACACGCCTCCGTCCCACACACACGCCTGCACACCGACACACCCTTCCCACACACGCCTGCACACACGCCTCCTTCCCCCACACACGCCTGCACACACGCTTCCTTCCTACAACAAACCCCTGCACACCGACACCCTTCCCACACACCGCCTGCACCCCCCCCCTCCTTCCCACACAACGCTTGCATACACCCCCTCCTTCCCACACACACCCTGCACACACGCCTCCTTCCCACAACACGCCTGCAGACACGCTTCCTTCCCACACAACGCCGCACACCGACACCCTTCCCACACAGACCCTGCACCACAAACCCCGCACACAGGGGCCCCCTTTCCCTCACACACCCTGCCACACGCCCCCTTCCCACACACAAAGCCGGCACACCGACACCCTTCCCACACACACGCCTGCACCAGCCTTTTTCCCCACACCCGTCTGCACACCGACACCCTTTTTAAACCCCCCACGCCTGCACACCCTCCTTCCCACCCAACGCCTCCCACACCCCCCCTTTCCCACACACATCCCCTCCACACCGTGTTTTGTTGTGTGGATGTGTGGTGGTGCAGGAAGGGGTTGGGTGCGCGGCGTGGTGGGGAAAGGAGGTGTGCGCAGGCGTTGGGGGGGAAGAGGTCGGTCACACGATAGTTCACTGTCTGACACCGAAGAAAAATCGCCCCATCATAACATTTCCCGACAGGTGTCAGACAGGTTCTGCGGGCGTCCCTTTTTCGAGCCCCATCAATACAGTCGTACCCTGTTGGGGGGAAATTTTTTTTCGGCGCTTTTTACAAAATCGTGTTTTTTCGGGAAAAGGGCCTGGAAAAAATATTTTTGGGGGTTTTAGGGTTTTAAATGCACATTAAAACAATTAGGCAAAAAAAAAATGGGTCTGGACGTTACTTTAAATTTGCCTCGCCATAGTATGTTTGTAAAAAAAAACGGGGTTTTTTGCGTTCCTTTTTGTGACAGGGAACCCCAACCCTGAACCCGAACCCCCGAACGAAAGAACTGGTCATGCAACTTTGGCACAAAGGAAGAGGCCTCAGAAGACCTTATTTAATGTTTTTTAAAACTGTGTTTTATGTGAAAAATCTTATAGAACAAACATTTCCGAAGATAACATCTTCCTTTATACAGTTTTTAACTGTATCTGGGGGGGCCCCTGCCTTGAAAAAACTTTCCCCCGGGTCTTGGGTAAACGAAGAGGCCTTGGCACCAAAGTGGCGCCCACAAATGGTTGTCGCTACTCTTAATTAAGGTACTCTAGATGTAGGTAGTGTTAGGTGACAGGAACTACCACGGTGGGCCTTGCGGTCTTTTGTAGCTTCCTTTTTTTCTTTGTTCTTATGTTTTTCTTAATTCGTACGTTGACAGACGGATAAGGGGGCCATCAATTTTGCCAGAAAAAATTCATATAAATCTGAGAAAATTTGGGCAAATACCCGTAAAATCTGTAACTTGGGTATTGTTATGCTGGGTAGTGGTGGGGGGGGGTGGGGAGGTAGTGGTGGTGGTGGAAGCATGTTGTTTTTTTGTGTTTGTCGTGTGTATGAACTGGGGCGGAGTGGCGGCGTGAGAGTGCCTTTCGGGCAAACCCTTTTGCGCGGGGGGGTGGCTATGGCTACACGGGTGGGAGCCCGGGGGGGGCCGAGGGGGCGGAACCTTGCCTCCTTCCTTGCTCGCCAGTGAGGATTCAAAAGGGGACTTGAGGGAAACGTGCGCCGCTGCCCAGAAAAGGGAGTCGCGGAGGGGGGGGGTCCCCTGGGGATTTTTCCGGGGGAGGGAACTGTGGTGGCGTGGTGGAACTTTGGTGGCGTGGGGAAAATGTGGTGGGTGGTGGGACTGTGGGGTGCCGGGTGGGACGTGTGGTGCTGTTTTGCGTCTCTCCCTTTCGATGGGGCCCGGATAGTCGGGGTAGTTGACGTGGTTTGATCTGTTATTGTACCAGTACTTTTTCAGTAAAAGCAAGAAATAGTCAAAGTGTTTTTTCCCTTTCCCCGTGTTGATTAAAAACGTGAACTATACACAACTCGCATCACCCAACACACCCAATGTCTTGCTTAAAAAGTCAAGCAGGGTACTGTAACCCCTGACACCCACCGAGACACCTGAAGTGTGTGGTGGGGTCAGACTAGAATAAATTAAAAAGGGTTAGACTGGGAAAAATGGGATGGGGGGGGGGAAGAGAAGATAATGTTAAATTAGAGAAAGAACAGGGCTTTAATCTTTGTGCCGTGAGGGGGAGGGACATGGGGCAAAAAAAAATCTTTGGGAGGTGAGACAAGGAGTCAGTGGTTTTTTAGGGGATCTTAGAAGGCTTCTCGTTTTGGGGTTATGGGGGATCTTGGGGGTGTTGTAAAAGGGAAGGGGGCATTTTTTGGGGTTTTTTTTATGGAAAAGGGGGAAACTTTTTATTTAGGAAGAGAGTGTAATATGTTGTTGGCGGATCAAAGAAAATATGTGCCAGTTTTAGTGCGCTCTGATTGGCCGAATAGAGTTGTGTGGTGTTCCTCAGTAAAGGAGAGGAAATTAGACGTGTGGAAGTTTTGCTTAGTGAGGGAATAAAGATTTAGTTAGCAAATGGAGTCGTGTAGGAAATTCAGTAAATAAAATGGCGAGGGAGAAGGATTTAATTTATGTAAGGATAGTGTAGCGCCCCCCTTTATAGCTTTGATCTTAACTCCAAGGGCTCCACAATCCTGGCTAGTACGCTGCCACCACCCACAATAAGTGGGAAAAAAAATAAAAGATTAAGAGAATATGTGAGTACTAATGGGTTTGAATAAACAACTCGTTAACAGAATATCAGTATATTATCACCTACTGATTCACCAGTAATCACTTCCCTCCTTAACCTAAGGTTTTTCAACACAAAAATATACTTAACAATATGAACATCGACACGACGCGACTCTCAGCTCGTGCTTAACCAAAACCCTATAACTCCTATATCCTAAATCACTGAGTAACTTTCCGTCACACTGACTCACTGTGTAACTTTCCCGTCATACTGAATCACTGTGTAAAGTATCTATACACAGACACTCCAGCTACGAAAACATGGCCCTAGCTGTATCCATAGGTGTGTCCAGGGTCATCCACTCAGCTCCCACAGCTCACAGCTGCTCACCCCGTCAGCTTCACCACACTCCCAAACCCTATAAATAACATATGGCTATGAGCATTCAAGCTATTACAGATAAATAATCAATCCCCTCTACATCTCCACCAATACACTTCCTCGCACATACCTTTAACAGGGTTGATAGCCACAACTCCCCACAGTTGTTACCACAGCTTACACGTGGACCGAAAGACAACTAATATGGCCACTCTACCTCCCTGCCCGACTTGCCTGCTGACGTCACCAGCTATCGCCGGCACAAAGTATTGTCGGAAAAAAAATATATATATAGTGATTCAGAACTGAGGAGTGAAGGAAAATGACGAGCATTTAATTACTCGACATTTATATATTACTTTACCCCCCCCCCCCACTCAACGTAAACTCTTCGTCAATTATGAGTCAAAAGGTTTAACCCATTAACCCATTTTCTCACGTTACAATAGCTTCAGGAAGGATATGTATGTCTTGGTCAAGGAGAGATAGGGTAAGGGGGTTGGCACGATGGCGGCTGAGACGGGTAAGTTTATCCTTGAACTGGGGGCGAATAAGGGGATATTTTTCAATTTGTTTAATTGTTTTATTATGCCATACGATATTAAGGGGAGGGCGATTAGTTGCGACATGGAGGGATTCTGATGTAGTAAATTCATAACATTTAGTGTCGTGTATCCATCTTAAAGCGCTATTCTGTATTCTCTGAAGGAGCTTGGTGTTTGATAATGCTGAGAGTTTAAGAGCCATAGGGCAGTAAGTAAGGAGAGGAAGAATAAAGGCGTTGTAGAGGTGTTTTTTGGTTTTTAGGGAGGCTGAGCGGAAGCGGTATAGAGAGGAGAGAGCCTTTTTTGCTATTGCCTGTTTTGTTTTTATGTGTTGGTTGAATCTAAGGTTATTATCCAGGGCGTAACAGGATATATCTGAGAAAATATCTGTAGATTTAGCCAATTTTAGAGGCAAAATCTGAAAATCTTAAACTAGACCTAATATCTGTAGATCCACATATTAATCTGTAGATTAATCATCACCGGGGGCCGTGTTTATTTAAAAAATGTCGGATGGTGAAATTAGCAGTGGCATTAATCATGGTTTTTATAGAATAATAAATCATACTCCCAGTGGCGGCTCGTGGCATAGGGCTGCAGAGCTGCAGCACCTCCAGACACTCACTGCCAGGTGTATGATGCCTTTAGAGATACAGCAGAATTGATACACTACTAACAAATATATCATAATAAAAAGTTATTTTATGTTATTTAATTATTTTCAATACGTTACTAAGTGAATTTTCATTAAAACCAGACCAAAATTTAAGTTACTTTCATATTTGCTGTACGATTCATGTCTGCGCCGCCGCCGCGCCTCTTGTGAACACAATGAGCTGCAGTCGAGGCAGCTGGATCAGCTGCTCAGTCCTCCCGTGTTTACATTGCGTGTGGACCAAGAAGGTTATATAGATGGAGGCGGCATACTGCCTCTAGCGTGAAGCTATATATACCCTATAACTATACCTAGGCAGTCATACTTTTAATATAATTTGTGTATCCTATACGGTTGTGTTAAGCTTGCAGTCCTTCCATTTTATTTTATCACGAGCCGCCACTGCATACTACCCTTGTGCGAACATCAATAGTCTTTCAGCGTCAATGGAGAAAGATATTCACCCACACATTTTGACGTAATATACTTCCTTGGAGGCACTTGGACCATGCAGGAGTCCCTTCAAATACTATTTCTTCAAACCAATATACATGATATCAATCAATCAATCATTGGGGGCATATGTCGGGGGGCGCGTCGCCTCGCCCACCCTACGACGCCACTCCCGGGGGTCACCACGCGCGAGTCCCCATGCAGGCTCCTTTCCCCATACCAAGCAGCTCTCGACAAAAAACATTAACTTGCCGCACCACGAGCCTTGTGGGCGCCCCCTTGGCCTCTTCCACGCCGGATTGTCTCTTACAGATACAACCCGATGGGAAGGATCGGTTTCAGGATAGCGTGCCACATGCCCATATAGCCTGAGTTGGCGCTGACGGACTATGCAGGTAATAGGCCTCGATTCAGTCTCACGGTGCAATCGCTGATTTGGCACGTAATCATCCCAGCGATACCCCATGATTCTGCGAAGACACTTATTACCAAAGGCATCGATTCGTCTCTTCAAGTCATTATTTAGTGTTCATGTCTCACAACCATAGAGTAAGACAGGGATCACAAGCGACTTGAAGATCCGGATCTTTGTCCTTCTGCACAGGTACCGACAATGCCAAATACTCCTGCTGAGCGAGTCCATAACACCGTGGGCTATGCCAATCCGCCGTAAGACTTCTTGACGTGACCCGCCGTCATTATGGACTGCGCTACCAAGGTATGTAAAACTTTCCAAGATCTCAATGTCCCCGCCGCACGCATGAACAGACTGTACAGTTTCATCTAGTAAGCCTCCAAACACCTGGACCTTGGTCTTAAGCCAGGAGACCTCAAGTCCCAACGGCTAATTGCTTCCTCGTGCAGCGCCTCGAGAGCCATCACCAGGACCTCCAGCGACTCAGCAAAGATTACTGCATCATCGGCAAAAACAAGATCAGTGATCTTGGTATTGCCGACGGATGCTCCACAATCACTTTGATCTACAACTTTGCCCAATACCCAGTCCATACAAGTGTTGAAAAGTGATGGGGTAAGGACGCACCCTTGCCTCATCTGTATTAACAGGAAAGAAGCTGGATACACTTCTCACACACTTCACAGCACTCTCAGTCTCAGAATACAGACCAGTCATCAAACCAATAGTCCTTGCAGGAATCCCGCGAAGTCGCAAAAGATCCCAGAGTGACTCACGATGCACTGAGTCAAACGCTTTCTTGAGATCAACATAGGCTGCAAGCATCCCCTGTCGAAACTCACGTCGGCGTTCCACCAGGACACGAAGCGCTAGGATACGGTCCGTTGTTGACTTACCAGGCGTGAACCCAGACTGCTGAGATCTCTGATGCTTCAGCAGATGACTGCGGATCCGTGTCAGCAATAGATGGGCAAGCACCTTGCCTGGGGCCGGATGTTTGAACGTTCGTAATGGTCTCTAAAATCATCCTTGCACTTAGATTTATCTTAGAACGTTCGTAACGCGTTTAGAGGTAGTTTCAAACGATCTTTGCGAACATCCACCCGCCATATTTGTTCGTTTTTCAACCATATTTGTTCATAGTGCTGAGGTTGCTGAAGAGCACTCGCACACTGTTCGTAGGGTCGCATGATGAAGGTTTTTCTAATATACAAGCCATATAAAGTTATGTTATAAGTTGTTTATTTCATGTTGAGTTAGTTGTTTATTGTTGGTCAGGACGTTGTAAAGGGAATGTGAAGGGTGCAATGAATGGTATGCTGCCGAATGCCTATAGGTGACTGGAATGAGTGAAGTGCAAATAAAAAAGAAATGTGTCTTGTGCTAGAAGTGTATAGAGAAGATGATCAAAGGAAGGGAGAGGAAGATGCGAGAAGTAGAGGAGGAGAATAGGAGACAAGGATGAGATGGAGAGAATGAATCAAGTGAAGGATACGGATGGCGGTGGTATAAAGTGAGATTGGAACGAATGAAGGATAGTGGGTGGGTACGCAAGGTGTATGAATGGAATGGATAGAGAAGCAGATTATGTAAAATGAGTGCTGGAACGGCAGATAAACTAGGTAACCTTGATGTGTGTGTTTAGGGAAGGAAAGGACTAGTGCGTGGAATGCATGTACTATAGGTGGAAAAGTGAAATACATAAGGGTATAAATGCAGTTTAGACCAATAAAATACAACACAACCAATCGGTGGTTTTAAGTATCCTGAACGTTTCGTTCTTATTATAAGGAGTATTTCTAACCCACACAACAACTGTCGGAAATGAGAAATAACCCATCGGGGTCTGGGGGGGCGAAACCCTCCCAGTGAGGTTAGGTTACGTAATCAATTCCCGGGTTAGGTTAGTTAACTAGCAGAGGGTCTTGGGGGGCTACGCCCCCCAGTTATGTCAGAAGAGTATTGGTCAAAAGGGAGTATTGGTTGAAACTGCATATATACCTAAAAGAGTATGTGGAGGATAAAGGAATATTCCTCTAAGCACATAAAAATCACTTGAATGCAGGCTTTCATTTCAACCTAACCCATCTACTGTAATATGTTACAATTACTGCTCATTTGCTGCTGTTGTTGCTGTTTTGCTGCTGTTACTGCTCATTCACTAACCTAACCTAGACATATAGTCAACTGGCCAACATAATCTAACCTAACTGTTCAGGCTATTGCTGGTATTTAATCCCTGAATACAGAAACAAGGGGAAAATAGGAACACTCGCCGACGAAAAAAATTGGAACACCCGTCGACGTCGGCGAGAATTCCTATCAGCGACAGTTCCAGGTATTGTCCAGTTACTTAGATAATGTATCCCATTAGTAATACCCACCCTAAAATGGGTGGGTATTAGTTTGGTAGTGGACTTTCAAAAGTCCTAGGATTCTTACCTACATCATCGTGTAGATTTCTTTATTCTGAGTATTTTGAACCCCATTTCCCATAGTACTGTTACGCTGTGCGTGTCCGGCTGTATGTTTGTCTGTGTCTGTGTGTGTGCGCGTGTGAGTATGTCTGTATGAGGGGGCGGCACCACGTGTCGTCCGCGGGTGAGGGTGTCTGCTCCTCTCACAAAGGAGGGTAACGTCATGTGCGAGGATGAGTCCTATTGGGGCGCGCACGAGCTTACAGCAGCGTGATGAGCTGGCTAGCCCATGGGCAGAGTAGCGTAGAGGAGAACCAGCTGGGCCGCGAGGGAAGCAAGTTGTCTGGAGCGCAGCGGGACGGCGAGTGCCGCTCCGCCTTCGTCAGCCCTTCGTCGTGCGCCGTAAGCCAGCGTACCTTCGTGTGTTTGCGTATCTCAAGTGAGCCTCGTGTATTGGTGTGTTAAGAGAACCTTTACTAGACTATGTAACTGTGTGTACTTTGTTCACCCTCTCCACCTTCAGGAGTAGGCCGTCAGGAGAACTGTGTATTGTGTGATCTACATCATTAAATAGAGAGTTGTACAGTGAGTGTTCAATGTCCCTTATCCGCCTCGTTATTTGGCTACGTGTGCACACCATTGCTCGCTTTAGGTTAATTCTACCGAGCCTCGTCAGGAGGGAAGTTAAGGGATTACGTGATGGCGCCTTTGGAGGTGAATTAAGACAGGTGAGTCTATTGAGAGTGAGGGCGTGGGCGTAACAGTACAATTGAATAATAATGGCGTTACATATACGTACTACCGAAAATCTACCGTTATTTCAGCCATAAACGGTTAAGTTAGGTTAAATCAGATTATGTTAGGCTAGGTTAGAGGTGAGGTTTGGTTTAGTCGTCTAAGATAGGTTAAATCAGATTAGGTTAGGTTAGGTTAGAGGTGAGGTTTGGTTTATTCGTCTAAGGTAGGTTAAATCAGATTAGGTTAGGTTAGGGTAGAGGTGGGGTTTGGTTTAGTAACAGATGATATCAAGAAAAAAATAAAATTATCAATAATATGGCAGTGCGAAGCGGTGCAAGGTTTGCGGGGCATACATCTTCCCATAATATACCTGTAAACAAACATTTATTTACGACAAAAACGAGTGCCATATTAATTTAATACACATCAAAACGATTCAGGAAAACTAAGTTTCGGCCTCGAAATCGTTGAAAGCCCACTACCGAAATTTTACTAATGGGGTATAAGTGGCAGCTATTAATCATTTATAATTATTCGCGCTGGCTAAAAGGGCAAAATTATAATCCTTTCCCGCCCTTATTAGTTTTTTTTATTTCTCTCCAGACCATCACAAATCCCTTCAGATATATACCTCTAAAACGTAATTATAAAGTGGGGGAGTTACCCCCTTTAACCTCCTAGTTCTCAATGACCCCCGAAAAAAATACTAACCTAACCTCATTATAACCTTATCTAACCCTACCAATAACCTCCTTGCGAGACCTAAGGGCAGGAAAGAACTAGAATTTTACCAGGTTAGGTTATATTGAGGTTATAAGTTTGTAATTTTTTGGGTGGGGACTCGCCAGGAGGTTATTAGTGAGCATACGTCTTCAGTCTTCAGATATTTCCCTTGGGGAGGCATGATATTTGTTTACATTCTGACTGCATTATCATTGGCTAACAATCTCAAAGGTTGATGAAATCTTTCTTCTGATTGGCCAAGGTCGGAACGGAACGGAACGAGCTTGAAGATCGCATCGTCATGAGCTAAGAACATTCGGACGATCCTTTAAAAATACATTTTTGTGGTGTTCGTAGCCCAAGATCTAAGATGGCCGCTAAGAACACTAAGATGATCTTAGAGGCGGAAAGTTACGAACGTTCGAACATCCAGCCCCTGGCACGCTGAGCAGTGTAATACCGCGGTAATTGTTGCAGTCCTGACGGTCCCCTTTCCCTTTCTAGATAGGGACGACCAGCCCCCTTTTCCAGTAAGGAGGAACAGTACCTGATTGCCACACGAAAGTCAGGACAGCATGCAGCCCGCGTATCATGGCCTCACCCCCAGCTTTGAGGAGCTCGATCCGTACTGATATTACAAACACCAGCTGCCTTTCCACCCCTCAACTTTGCTACAGCCTCTCTGACTTCGTCAATAGAGGGTGCGGGGAAGCAGTTCATGATATGGACATGAGTATATCATAACCATTGGTTTTATTAGTGAAAACCTGATATTCAACACGAGAACACTTAAGAGTACCTTACAGTGATTAAAATAACATCAAATATTGGTCGCTAGCACCCAGTTGTCCGCAAGTTGCCTATCTAATCAATATTTATGAACACTTGGAACGGGATCTTAATATTCAGTGTAGTTGCCCATTCTAGAGCAAATGCATTTTTCTTCAAGTTAAAGTAAAATTGCACCTAATATGCGTTACATTTGGTAATCCAGAAAATAAAGCTTTTTCTTTCAAGAAACAAAAATCAGTGGCCTGGCTGCTGTTGCAATTTGTCTGCTACCAGCTTAAATCGAGGCATCAGATGATTTTCAAATGCAACCCGCATGAGAGGATCCAAATTCGGAATGGCATTCCTTTTCTTTGCCTTGATTAAAACTAAGCTTGAGAAACCTTGCTCACACAGATATAATGTTGGCATCTGCACAAACATGGCTGTTGTCTGCCAAGTTAACTCCTTGTAGTCCTGTGACTATCAAGCAGGGCAACCCAGAAATGCATGGGATGGCCAAATGTTTTGAAAGCTGCTTTTTGAGAATATTAAGGCGTTTTCTGCGGGGGAGCAAGTTAAATTTCGCTTGCAAGCGAAACATTTTCGATTGCTCAAATTTCGCTTGCTGTTCAATCATCCAGGGAAGATGATTGCCCGACCCGCACGAATTTGTTGCGGCAGCAAGCGAAACGTTTGTTTGGGCACTGTCGCGTTCGGCTGACGTGGCGGTGGTTTGTACGCTTCAATAAAATGTGACAGTAGTGCCTACTTTAGTTAAAATCAATCACTCCTTCTTATTTTAATATCTTATTCTATAATCTTGAATCAGGTAAGTGAGGTTGCGGCGTGTAATCAAGGATAAAATAACCGGCACATCTTTATATATTCCTATATATGCATTCAAACAGTCTTTACACACACAACACTGTGAACAGCCTCCGTCGGCCATCTTCCATCATCCTGTCCACTTGTGCATTCCTCTGTTCCAAGCTTCTGTGCTGCTTTATTGACAATATGAGCTTCACTTTTAGGTAAGAACACAGAACTGATCCAGCATACAATCACTCGAGAAACTTTGGTCCGCCGCCATGTTTTGTTTACATCTCAGCCGCCGCCTTGCCATCTCAGGAGCAAGCGACGGAAACGTTTTCTGCGGGGAACAGCAAGAGGAAAGTGACCGCTTGCAAGCGAAATTTGTTCGCTTGCAAGCGAAATCCCCCGCAGAAAACGCCTTTACACTCATAGCTCCAATAGGGCATCAGACTGATCAGTTCCATCATCTGAGAATGGATGAAGCTTCCACATGCTGGAGGTTAGGTCTCTTAGAAATATAAGTCGAGGTTTTCCTGCATCAAAGTAAGGTGTCTGGTAATCATGTGGGATTGGTACCTCCAGTGTCTGTTGTGCTGTCTGCATACCATCATCATGTTCTCAGCCACATTATCTCATATAGGTATTGTTACAAACCCGCTCCCACAACCGCCTAACTAGCCTGCCTCCCACACTGGGCTGGCCTCAGACGCATGGGGAGGAGGGGCTGAGTCCGGTTATGTGTTTAGTCGGGACCGAAAACAATTAATACCCTTAGGCCTTGAGCACGGGCTCCCGACACTGGCACATCACCACCACGGCACACACACACACAGGCACGTGCGGAATAACACAATCACATCCTTTTCCAGACTATATTGTACTACACAGAGACAGCCTTACGCCCACCGCAAATAGGCCCAGTCACTTGTCGACCCTCGCAGCTACAAATGTTCCTCCATTATCACTGCAGTCACTGTTATGCGTCTAATACAATACCAGAGGTACCACATCCTGTCGATGCGGGAGACGATACCTCCCACGCCCACGTTCACGCCCGCGCACACACACAGGGACACAGCCGGCTGCTACCTTTCACCAAGGCGCCGTTAGCCACAGGGGACAATACCTCTACCCTAGGCTCGCCTGTGAAACCACCGTAGCCCTACCCTGTTCCCTGGCGAGCGGCGTCTCCTCCGGGCGGCACCTGCCGGAGATCCTTTCCAAGCGCTAAATCCTCGCCCGACCCTCGCGGCGCCTCCCTGCTCGGCCCCTCTCCTCGTGTTCCCTTGTCACCAGCCAGCCAGCCAAAACACACGGCTTTCCCCCGATCTTGAGCCAGAGTTCTCGAGGAGCGCGTTCGTAACACTGCCCTCCCCTCACAAAAACTGGCCGACCTCGGCCAGCCAAGACTAAAAAGAAACAGAAAAATCATAATACATGCATGGCTACATGCACATATAACACAAAATCCTCAAATGAAGGGCAACTCGCCCCATCATTAAACAAACCACCTTTTACCAAACATTACCACCCAATAGCTTCACAACTGCAAGTCCCTCCATCGCCATCCACCAGCCGCCACTGCAGTGTTGGAAAGTCACACCAGGCCGCCCTCCTCTTCCACGCGAGACACACCAGCAGGAACACAGCTGCTACCTCAACCAGGCGCCACAAACCACAGGGGACTTTCTCCACCCTTTGGCCCACCTCAGAGGTAACCACGGCCCAGGAGTTTCCACACTCCACTGGGCCTCCGCAGCTCTAACCCGGCTCCACTGCTCCAGTCTCCGCGGGAAAGGCGCCACGACTTCCCGACCGTCCATGCCCTCCACTGCAAGGCGCTGGTGACGGTGCGACAGGGCTTAACAGCAGCACGCTGTGGCTGGCTCTGCCTGGTAGCGGGCACGGAGCATCCCTCCACCGTCGTAACAAGCAGTTACCGCCACCTGTACCAGCTTCGGCGGGGGCCACACACTGCAGGAGTAGCTCAACTGCTCGTCAACCCCCTGAAAGCGGGGCGGAGGCAGGTTTGGGTGCGTCCACTTCGTCATCCTGGCACTCGGAGGCCTCCAATGCTTGCGGTGCGGCCTCCCACGCTCACTCCGGCGGCGCCTCTTCTTCCGGTGGTTCCATGCCGAGGCGAAGTGAGCGGGTTTCTTGCCCTTCCACAGTGAGCCCTTGACCCTAACCCGTCTGGGCGTCAGGCCCCCAGCAAGGCCTTTTACGCCTTTTCTGCCGCGCCGGCCACCACCAAAGCCCTTCCTGCCTTTTACGCCGCTCGCCAGCGCCGCGACTCAGGCCCGACAGGCCCCCCACGACACAGGCTCCTCAAACTCCTGCGGCCTATGTCGCAAATCACCACAGTCCTTATGTGTACTCGGGCCCGCGCGACCATGTGGAGACTCTCGTAAGCTGGGTGGGGTGGGTAGCGAGAGGGGTAGGCCTATGCTCTCCTTACACTCCATAACACGCACCCCGGTCACCACCTCACACTCACAAGACGTGGCCGCACTCTCCCCCCCAGACTCGTCCTTCACAATCACACCCACGACCGGGTCACAAGCCGCGGCCCCAGCACTAGCTACACGCTCAGACATATCACCCACGCCCCGCACCAGTTCCTCACTGATGTAGGTTTTCAAGTCAATGGCCAGCTGCCCCATTTCCTTCTTCACCTCACTTTTCACCCACTCAAACTGGTTATCAGTGTAAGCTTTAGTGTCCTTTTCTACCCGCTCACACTCTACCAATGCTCGTTCCAGACCTTCATTTATCAGCCTTGCCTGGGCGTCGAGCCTTTCACACACTCGCGTGTCAAACCTGTCAACAGCTTCTGTTTGTCTGGCAATGGCTTCTCCTTGAGCCCGTGTCATTTCAGCCTGTGCTCGTAATGCCCCCAAGATGACAGCCAGAGTTGGCTGTTTAACACCTCCGGGCTCCATGGTGTGCCGTATCCCTTGGCGCGCCTGCCGTACCTCTAGGCCCGTGCCCGTACCTTTACGGCGCCGACCAGAGCACACAACAACATCCATACTTCTAACACCACTGTTACAAACCCGCTCCCACAGCCGCCTAACTAACCTGCCTCCCACACTGGGCTGGCCTCAGACGCATGGGGAAGAGGGGCTGAATCCGGTTATGTGTTTAGTCGGGACCGAAAACAATGAATACCCTTAGGCCTTGAACACGGGCTCCCCACACTGGCACATCACCACCACGGCACACACACACCACACAGGCACATGCGAAATAACACAATCACATCCTTTTCCAGACTATATTGTACTACACAGAGACATCACGCCCACCGTCGTAACAGGCCCAGTCACTTCTCGACTGTCGCAGCCACAAATGTTCCTCCACTATCACTGCAGTCACTGTTATGCGTCTAATACAATACCAGAGTCACCAAATCCTGTCGATGCGGGAGACGACACATCCCACGCCCACGTTCACGCCCGCGCACACACACAGGGACACAGCCGGCTGCTACCTGTCACCAAGGCGCCGTTAGCCACAGGGAACAATACCTCTACCCTTGGCTCGCCTGTGAAACCACCGTAGCCCTACCCTATTCCCTGGCGAGCGGCGTCTCCTCCGGGCGG